>LBNU01021407.1:345080-403623 GCA_014162995.1 Artemisia annua | reverse complement strand
CCACCCAAAAAAAAAAAATGTTCAAGTTCCGTCTATGGTCCCGGCGTCCTTTTAATGTACTTCACTTGTGCCCCTAGTGCACAATTTGGACAAACCCTATCTTTTACCTACTTATATTCTTAATCGTATAAAACTCTTTTCATCGACCGTCAATTTTTTCGCTTATCAGTATCTCTAACTAAAAATGATTAGTAAAAATATGAGCAAGAATAAATATCATTTCTCATAATCATTCTTTAGTACTTTGGTTATCTTATGAGTATTATTTTTTCAAAAAAGATTACTAAACATAACACTGAGATAGTTTAAAGTAGGGTTGAGCATAACGGATCGCGGACAGGACTTAACCTATTTCGGTCCGGTACTCGGTCGACACTTTGCCTCATATTCGATCCTGACCATTTTGCCTTCTCGGACTGAACCGACCGAAGAACCGGACCAGACCGAACACATTCGGTCCGGTCCGGGTTTTTTGAATCCGGTCCGGGTTTGACTCGATGCTCACCCTTTAGTTTAATGTATTTAGACATATGGAATGATAATAATTATTGATATATTTACTGCTTTATTTTTGCATTTTAACTCTCTCAACTGATTTTATATATCGCATTAAGCATGTTTTATTTCTTAAACTTAACCGTAGAGATTATGTTTAGCAAAACAGAGTAAGGATCAAATGAGAAATATAATTAAGATGAGAAGAATGAGAAGAAACCACAACCACAAATATTAGATGCACTCACAAAAATAGATGCATCTCCCTATTATTTCTCTTTCCTTATTTAAAATATGTGGCCAAAATTTTTTCTCATTCTTCTCATTTCAATAATTCTTCTCACTAGATCCACTCTCTAGCAAAACATTTATATTAAGTGACCAAACAACTATTTTATTGATTTGTTTCATTGAATGTTTTTAAAATAATTGAAATATAACTTAAGCGAGATGTGAGTGACTTGTAATTTTTTGTAACTAGAATTTGTAATGTGGGTGTGTTATGGTGAAAACGAGTAGAGCCGAATTTAGGAGTGTTTATGCTCGAAAAGCCTTGTCAACAAATGTAAGGCTTAAAATCAAGCTCGTTTATGCTTTTATCTTTTCAAGACGAGTTCAATTCTTTGACTTATACAACTAAGCTCAAGCTTATCTTGATCCTTATATTTTAAGCTAGAAAATAAATTTTACCTATAATCAGACATAGTCTATGTCTTGACATCTTACTTGTGCTACACATCCTAACCTGAGAAAGTCAGTGTGAACGTGTTGTATTGCTTTTAAGGGGAAATCGCTAAAAGAATAGTTTTTTAGAATATCAAATCATAGAAATGAAGTATTCGTATCGTTACTGAAAACAATAAAACTATTACACCATCTGCATTTGTTACTACGACCCTTGTCCACCACACTGTCCCTTTAGCACCACATCAGTATACTTTTTGACCACTTTATCACAACTTTTACCTTAGAATATCAGTACTCACTCTTTAATTATTAAATAAGAAAAAGTTGTCTCGCACCACCAAGAGTAGCAACGATGACCACTTGCGACCACTAGCCACATCACCACTACCATGATAGTGCTAAAATGTCATTACGGGTTTACGGGTGCTCTTAGAAAATAATATATGATAGAATCAAATAGAACTTTTTTTTGTAGCATGTAGGAAAATGCAAAATTGAGGACATATGCCTAACTCCAATTTGTTGTGACTTGTGAGGTACATAATAAATGGTTTCAGACAAATTAATGTGATACAAAGCCTATTTCTATTGTGGTCCAATGATGAACCCAAACCATGTTCCTCTTGACAAAGAAAACACTACTGCAAACTAAAGATGCCACTTTTATTCTATGCATAAACAATTCTCATGCCTCAGTCTCTGACATAATTGGAGTTAAAGGTATATAACGGTTATATACTTATATAATGTGCCAAAATTATAAAAGGGTTCTATTCTATGTATTAGGTTAGAGCAAACGGTGTGTCAACATGTAATTTGAGTCTCAACCAACGCTACATCAGCATTCATATTTTCAACACTCGCACTTCAGAACACCCATTCACTAACAACATGTCATTTGAGTCCACCCAGGGACGGATCTATAGTGTAAGTATGGGGGCCGGTGCCCCCCATGGCTAGCCGAAAAAGTTGACATTTTAGTGTAATTTTTTTAAAATTTTGACCTTTTTTCGAAAGTGACCCCCACCCAAAACTCAAATTGCCCCCCACCACATACTAAAACCTAACATTCAACGCTCGAAAGCCTTATAAATTATTCTACTCGATTTACCATTACGATCTTATTTTTTTCCCGCATTTTGTTGTTATTGTCAAAAAAAAAAAAAAAATTGCCCCCCACATCCATTTTTCCTGGGTCCGTCACTGAGTCCACCATACTCAATTAAAACACAACACCCACACACAAAACTTACTTAAATAATAATAATAATAATAATAATATATAGATAAAAAAAAACTACTCGCTGCCATACCTTTCTCTCTTAGTGCATTTTTGTACTTTTTATATTTTACAGTTTTTTTTTCCTTGTCTAATCTAGGTATTTATTTCCTACTTTTTGTTTTTCTATAATTTGATTTTGTCAAACTTTACAATTTTACCCTCTAAAGATACACCTAAAAAATTTAAAAATAAAAAAGTATGCAATTTTAATAGATTATAATCATATTTGAGAGTGCGTGAATACCTTCGCAAATTTTATACTCAGGTTAAAAAGGAAATGCAAAATACCTTTAATCATAGACATTGTATTTTTCTTATTATATCCGATAAGATGCTTTAACTTTGTACTAGCAGGGTCCCCGCGCGTTGCAGCTGCGGGTACCCTGAAATAAAATTTTGCGGTCAATCATGTATTTTAGTTTATTATGTTCTTTTTGACAATAAATTTACGCATATCAAAATTTTCGTTTAGCTCGTGTCCGTTCGGGCTCGAGCTCGTTGACTCGTGTCCGTTCAGGCTCGAGCCCGTTTGGCCCGTGCCCGTTCGGGCTCGAGCCCATTTGGCCCGTTGCTCGTTCGGGCTTGAATATTTGTATAATGTGCTTTATTATTTGTATTAGTGACATTTAATGTGGGAATTGTGTTTAAGTTGGTTGTACAATATGCCTGATAATTTGTATTTCTTATGTAATGGGTGTTTTAATAAGTGAATTAATTGTATTTATTGACCAGTAATTAATTGTATTTAATGTAAATAATGTTTTATTTATTGTATTTAATGTTAGTATTAATTGTATCTTAGAATAAAATATGAGAGAAATTTCTATAAATAGTATGATATTAAATGTCTAATTGTGTTGAATCACTTGTACTTTTAGCATTGAAATGTATAAGGCTTAATTTTAAGTATTCTAATAATAGTAGGCCTTTGTGCATTATAAGATAGTTAGATTAGTCATATAAGATGCTACAATATACGATTTGTATCATATTGCTAAACCTATACCATCGTTTCTCGTATACGAAAACTTGCTTAATATAATTGACTGTACATTTTAACTCTGAAGGTTCATGTTCAAATGATAATTTCATTGAACATGGTAACACACAAAATGAGAAAACTATTATGAAGTAGTACTCAAGGAACCTAACATGAAAAGCTTCACAAAATGACCAAGATGTCTTATGTCGATCAAGTTTACCTAAAAGAAAACAGCAAGTTTAATCCATCATCAATAAAATAATGAAAGAATGTTTTAAATTAAACTAAGATAAAACTATTACTTTTAAGTTTATATTTATAAACAAATCATTGAGGAATAATTATTGGATTAAACGGCCAACTTATATTAAATTGCATATTCGTATGTTTAGACTTTTTTTAAAGTTGGTTTACACCTTTCTTTCATCAGGGCGAAGCCAATCAATAGTTTCCGCGTTGTGATAAAAAGGCGTTGATTGAAAATACGTGTATTTCTTTTCCTAAATAATCTAAGTTAAATACAAATTATTGGCCCACCAAAAACAGCTACTAGAAAAAGAAAATTAAATTGGAATTTCGAATATATTCTTAGAATTTAGTCATCTTATATAGTTATACCTCTAGAGAAATTTTGATATGACTAAGTATACTAAGAAAATGCAACCGGTGAAACCCGATTCAGCTTTCGCTCTTTTCGCTTCCTCAGGGCCCTCACTTTCCCACTCAGCCCATTCAGATGCTCGTCTCACGTGTCACGTCACTTCATTGTTTGATATCTAATTGTTGAAAGTAATCATGGCTACTTGTTTCGAGAGGTAATGATTAAATGCAACGAGTCAAGACGAACTCGACGTTTGATTGTATCAAACTAAGCTCGACAAATCTCTCGATATAGAGCTTGCCACATTTTGTTATCTAGCTCGGCTTGAGGTTGGTAGCTCAATTAGGGTAAAAACGCATACATGCAAAGCATTTTATAAGAAAATTTAGTTTAAGAGCTCGAGTAAAAAAAACTACATTTGAGTAAGTCAAAATCAAAATAAAAAATAACCAGATGTATTTAAGAAATACTAAATAATGTTAGAAACACAATTTTCTTTGGACTGGATACATTTAGAAAAATTTCGGGCTTTTAACAAAAATTAGCGTTACTGCGCCGCAAAAAATCACAGGTATCACGTAAACCTTAGAACCCCTAGTTCCGCGGTGTTACGATGTACAATAATCAAGCTCGATTCAAGCTCAGTTTGAAATAAAAACACGAACAGAAAACTCGTAAACTCCTACATTAATTTGAGTCGTGCAATTTAGTTAATGTAAACTCGACTCCAACATATATTTGGGGCTCATTCACGCATTCACATTGTGAGTCAAACTTGATTAACTTTGTCTTAGTTTAGCCGTAACTTATGCTTAAATTTTGATAGCTAATATAAAACTCAACTCGTTTGTTAGTACTAGCTTTTTAACCACATAAAAAACTACTAGTACATATTTTTATTAAAATAGTACGAGTAAGATAAAGAATAATGGTATTAAAAATAAAATAAAAAAGGACAAAAAACAGAAAAACAGCTCAAAGTTAGTGGGCAAGCATCACCCATGTATCATCACACCATATGCAAAGGTCAAATTAGTAAACGGCACCTAATTCTCATGTCATTTTCGTAAATAAATACAACTTTGATGGCGATGTCACAACTAAGGACCACATCTTTATTCTCGTATGAGAGTATTTGCATTTAGGATCTTGGACTTTGTTTAGTGACCAAATTAGCCCTTTTGAAAATGTGATGTAATTAATGACCGTGTCCAAATCGGAGGAAGATCCTCTCAAATTACTTGAGTCAAGTTGTGTAATTATGAGCCATTAGATTTGATCCAATAGTTGAAATCAAAAGAAATTCTTTTGATTTTTACCATTTGATCAAATCCAATGGCTTATAATTATACAACTTGACTCAAGTTGTATACACAACTTGAGAGGATCTTAGTCTGTACAAATCATAGTTTTTTTTTCCCTCCAGATTTTGATATCCTACTAGGTTATATGAATTGAGCTCTCTATATACTGATTTGAATGTTGATTTTGTATGATGAAATGTAATTTTTTATGCACATTTCATGAATGACTTCAAAAAAAAGACTTGGAGTCACAAACATAATACATTAAGTCGCCAACATCCTAACGATATTATTTGATGGAAATCACATTTTTTAGCTTAAAGTATATTGGAAACTGACTGCTAGTTTGCGTTTCAATCCAAGAATCTTGTTAGAGCTAAACCAACCCTTATGCCAAAAACGATACGAGCCATACCACATTTCTCTTATATGACAAGAATCTTTGAATTTTGCACAAAAATATCACCAACTTTTGTTCAAAAAATACATAAAATTTTCAACAATCTCTTTTACAACCCAAAAACAACAGTCCAACATAGTGTTGATCACTGTACAAAAACCGAAAATACCGAAAATCAAGTTGGCCAAAAACACCAAACCGAAATGTGTTTAATCTAGTTTGGTTTTGCTAATCCGTTTCAACAAAGCATATTGGTCCATTCTATCGTCCTTAGCCTAGTCCAAGACATTATTATTCAAGCTATAAAATGCTTCAAAGTGACACAACAACAACAACAATAACAACAACATACTCAATTCGGCCGGAATGAGATATGAAGAAAGTAAAATGTAGACAGGTCATACCACTACCTCAAGATAAACTAAAAAAAGTAGAAAGATGCTTCTAAGATACAAAGTGACAAACACTTAAAAACCAAAGGCACCAAAACAAAATTCCCCCAAAACTCAAAGGATCCAAACCCAAACACCCCTCTTTAAAACCCCCTTTTCCCACATCTCACCACCACTCATTTCCCATCTCCTCCGATCCCCTCCGATCAATCTCCGACAACTTTCCGATCACCTCAAAAAACCCAAAAAAACCCAAAAAATGTCAAAACCCAGAAACCTTCTACTCATCCTAGCAACCCTCCTCTTGACCCACATGATCTCAACAACAGCATCTTCAGAAAACTGGATCTCGGACACCACCAACTGGATCCCAACAACCACCACTGCCACAACAATAGGAGATCTAGAAGAGATAGAGTTCGAAATGGATTCAGAGTCATCCAGGCGCATTTTAGCAACCAACAGGAGGTACATCAGCTATGGCGCACTAAGCAAGAACAATGTCCCATGTTCCAGACGTGGAGCCTCGTATTACAACTGCCGGTCTGGTGGTCAGGCCAATCCTTACTCGCGTGGGTGTTCCCGGATCTCACGGTGCCGTCGTTGAACAACGGTGGTGGTGGGGGTTTTACTGTGTGTGTGTTTATTATTATTACTATTTTTTTTATTAATTTGAATGGAATATATACTCTTTTTTATTATTTTATGTCATGATTATGCTAATGTCAACTGATGAGAATTTTAAATTTTTATTATTTTTGTTGGAATATATACTTTTTTTTGGTTGGTTGGTACAATAATTTCTTGCGTGTTTTATTGATTTGTACTTTATGCATTAGATGTTGTACATTGTGCATATGATAAACTAAAATATATTTACAATACTAGACGTGTTAAGTTTGTTAAGAGCGGTAGCAGTTAGCAGTAGCTGTTTGTTTATAAAATTGTTACCATCAGGTAGTAGTTGTTTGTTTTGTAAAAATGATAACGGCAGTAAGAGTTAGCGGTAGCTGTTTGTTTTATAAAAATGTTGCTACTAGTTAGCCGTAGCTGTTTGTTTTATAAAAATATTAGCTACTAATAGTTAGCAGTAGCGGTTTGTGTTATAAAAATGTTGCTACTAGTTAGTCGTAGCTTTTTGTTTTATAAAAATGTTGCTACTAGTTAGCAGCAGCCGTTTGTTTTATAAAAATGTTACGTGGTCGTAGCAATCACTTCAAGCAGTGGAAACTATAAGCTGTCAGTGGTAGCTGTTTGTTTTAGAAAATGTTTTGTGACAACTGGATTCCGGAAACATTTGTGAGATCTAGACAAAATGGAGTTTGAAATGGATAGTGAGTTGTGCTTAAGTGAGTTGTACAATGTGGATTGCAAGTTGTACTTTGTGTAATCAAGGTTGTATTGTAATGTGTTTGTGGAAAAAGTTTTTAGTTAGGCGTTTTGATGTGGAGCTTCACGTACAAATCTCGCTAGATGGACATTACTTTTCGGTGCCATCGAAAAAGTTTGAAAAACCGTTTTTATACATTTTATTAGGCCGCATACATCTGAGTAAAAAAATGCCCGCTCGCCTTTTTGGCCGAAGACCACTAATACTTTTGATTTTGGCTGTGAATGTGTGGCTTGTAAATTTTTCAGTACAAGTTGTACTTTGTGCAATGAAGGTTGTAATTTAATGTGATTAGGAGTTGTATTTTGAATCGGTGCCATGATGAGTTGTGCATCGTTGTTTGGAGTTGTACCTTTTATGTTGAACATCGTGCAGAAAACGGTACATTTATGCGCTGGCACTTTTATGGTTTTTATTTTTGATTTGTGCTCAAACATGACTCATTGACTTGTGAATCATGCATTAGAAGTTGTATCTTAGTGGTGTCACATTTTGGTTCTTTTGTTTGGTAACTTGTTTATGGATGAATAACTCCTACTTTACACTCCTCACATCCTACTATCCATACAGATTTGAAACAAATGTTACCATTCATTAGACTGATAGTAATAAGAACATGTCAAAATAACAAACAGCTCCGTCATATTAGTGTTAATTCCGTTTTCTCTCTTATAAACCAAACATAGATTAAATGCTCATAGTAAAGAGACCGTTTTCACACACACTCACAAAAAACTCACACACACAAACCATCTCAATTCTTTCGGTCCGCTGACAAAACGAACCTTTCATTTCTTTGGTAGGGGACGCATTTGATATGGTACTTGTAGGGGAGGGGACGCATCTTGAATGGGTAGACCGACTATCTTGTTTGGTCCCATTAAGTTTAGTCTTATGGTTGTGTTCGACGGAGGACTTATAGGAGTTTGAGCCTTTAAAATAATCCAATTTATAAAATAAACTTTGGTTGTCATACATGCTTATAGAAGTAAGTTTTTATAAGTTCAATCCAGTCAAAACAGGTTTATGGAGCTTATATTTAGTCAAATTACTTAATACTAGGCCTGAGCAAAACTCGACCGACACCCGAAAACCGTCTCGATCCCGACGTCCCGAATCCCGAACCGACCATATTCGGGTCGGGATTCGGTTTGGGTTTTTCAGCTTGTCGGGATTCGGGTCGGGACGGGAGTCGGGACGAAGTCGGGATTACAAAGAAAAACCATACAAATCGGTTTCGTTTCGGGACTCGAGACGGGATTCGGGACGATTCGGGCTAGACTCGGGTCGGGATTTGGTTAGGATTTTCAAGCTTGTCGGGATTCGGGCTTCGTCAGGACGGGGTCGGGTTTCGGCCCGATGCACACCCCTACTTAATACCTTTCAAAATATATTAGATTAACACTCAAAAGCTAAAATATATTTGAATTAATTTGATTTATTTTTATGCGATTTTATATTAATAAAATTTAGTTCAAACTAATTCGTCAAACAACTTTATGAATCTTCCAACTTATAAGATAAGCTCCATCCCCAACTGGAGCTCCAACTCCAATTTCAGCCCATTTCGCCAAACATACTATATATCTTTTTATATAAACCGTAAATTTCGTCATGTCACGATGTTACAAGTAAGATGATAAGTAGAAATAAAACTCAACGTTACTCAATCCCGTTTTCCACGAGGTATGGAGGAGGAAGATGTAGACAGCCTTACCTCTACCCAAGGTTGCAAAAATCGTGAATCGGTAGTCGGGCGGTCGACCACCTTGTACCTTGTAATCGGTCTAGGCGGGATTAATCGGTGATTAATCGGATTGACAATATTGACAAATTTTGGTTATTTCCGGCAAGTTTTGTGTATTTCCAGTGAGTTTTAGGTATTTCTGGCAATGTATTTTCTAAAAAACAAATTGTAATAGAGTTTAACAGTTACTATAAGTGATCAAAATAAGTTTACAGTGAGTTTTGAGTACTTTCAACAAGATTTTTAGGTTTCCGGAAAGTTTGACCACCATTGATCGCCGTTGACCACGATTGACCTATGTGTTTGACCCAGTTACATAAATCGGCAAGGTCGGTGGCCTTGTAGCACCTAATTGGTGATTAATCGGTCTAGCAGACCTTTTTTTGCAACATTGCCTCTACCCGATGGTAGAGAAGCTGTTTCCAAAAGACCTCCAGCCTTTTTGCAAAGAGTGCGGATCAAACTTTTGACCTTTGTGTTCAAAAGATAAGTATTTTTCAACTAATCCAATCCTATTATGTTTCATGATGAGTAGGAATACAAAATAGAAATAAATATCATTTCTATTTATAGATTAAAAGTTGGTGTTTGTAATCCCTCTCAATTTGGAGCCTATATTGATTTTGCAGTACATTGTCCAAATAAGGTTGTAGTTTAACGAGGTGGCATTTTTTGTTCTTGTTATTTTTAGCTATATCTAAAATTAGACCACATGTATACACAAGCAAAACTGCGCAAATTGAGGGATACGCAATCTTCATTATGATTTTTTCGCGCAGTTGGTTTATGTTCAATCATTGGTATAAGTTAGGACCGCGAATCGTGGTCAAGCCGTAAATGGTTTGGCTAAACTGTAATTGAATGCATGATACTGTGTTGACATAGCAACTAATGTACGAGATATATGTCTCCGAAGCAAGTGCAAATCTGAGTGTATTAGAGGCCTCACTCTTCATCGTCTTCCAAACATATTGTTTGTGTCATTTGGTTGTATGTTCTCCAAAGCATCATCAATATGTATAATCTATAGATTTATATCCAAATATGGATGTCGTCAAATTTGTTAGACATTTTACTTGACTATAATCTGATACGCCGTATTCATGTGCAGATGATGTGTAAACGAAATGTCGTAGGTTTAAAAACCTTAGTTTAGATGTCGATGGCAAGTCTTTGATGTAAACATGTAGAAGTACTTTTAAATTATTCATGGAACAAGTGTAAAACCTTTATTAACTTAGATGCACATGACTCTTTTACAATAAAAATGAACTTGATCATAAATAACTTGTAAGTGAGAATGTTTAATTTGTCACTAGAATGCCTGTCGAAGATTGAGCAAATTTAATAGTTAATGGAGTGGCTATATTTAAATTCTTTGACCTCTTATTTAATTCATTAATTTCTATATAGCCGTTTGAGTTTTCTTTTTTATGTTATCTAGTTGTTCAGTTTGTTGTCAAAGCATATGGCAATTAATTTGGCAGACAACTTTAAACAACATTGACACGTTGTTTAATACCTTAGATATATTTTACTAATATATTGAAACACTTGTAGACGATCACTTTTGTTAATAGACAATTTGATAGCATACAATGTGAACTACATAAGCAATGTTAAAATCCTCTCTTTTAGCACTTGAAATATTATAAATAGCAAATATACTAGTTGTTAGTACACAAGCTAAAAGTATGAATGTGATGATTAAAGCTATTTCAACTACTAGCTATAAAGAAAACGTGCATACCAAATGCATTGATAATGTCTTAGAAGACAAAGCCATTATTCCACTAAACCTACTCACTTCCACTTATATGCTTGCTCGTACTTTGTTTTAAATTTCATACCAAATTATATATTTTTGTGTACAGAAAAATGAATATGAGGTTTGTGATTGTCATTAAAAAGCATGCCATGTTGATTAAAGTCCCCAAAAAGTAAGAACATAGAAATCGAAAGACCATATTCGTGTCATTTCTCTCTTCTTCGGAGTCAATCAAAGTCGGATATATGTAAACCAGAGAGTATGCATATGTATACCTTTTTGGCACCATCAATAATATAGAATGGTTGTTTTCTTAGGGGAAAAAAAATTAGATTTTAACATGAAGTTAATTAAGTATGAGTTATAATTAGGACTGAGCTGATATATTACTTTTTACTTTTTAGTATACGACATAACTTTATAATATAAATCATTGTTACTCCACTATAGTGGAGAATAAACCATACACAAAAGTTAGTCAGCACTATGAACCAAAAGTCATGTTAGTAGTTTATGTCCATCTCATGCACCAAACTACGACTACAACTTGTGAGGTGAAAGAACTCTTTTGGAGGAATGTTGTTTTTTTCATATTCGTCTCAAAGACAAGAGGAATTTTTCCATTGGCGAAAGTCACCGAAGTTTTTATGCTCTAGATGCTTCCGTTAAGAGAGACTCCGGTGCAAATATGACTTGAAATTTTCAAGTGATTATTCAACTTTTTACTTCAATGGTAAAAGGTCTTTTGTTTATATCTCAACCTATTCTAGTCACACAAAATCAACTTGTCGATAGGTTTAGCAATCTCAATTTCTCAACCTATTGATTAAATAAGTCATTTCTAACTTGTGACTCAAATGCATTAACCAATGTTCTAACATCTTTCAACCTCACCATTGGAGATGCTCTAAGGCATTAAATAATTGAAGAAAGGCTCGCTTGAAGCCTCGGCAAGTCATGCAATATTTGATACCGATAAAGAAATCCTAATTCACAAAAATATTTAAGAAAAATTAACAAACATGCACCAATGAAATATAATATGTGTGACATATGAAATAGAAAACATAATACAATTTGATTGATGAAACTATTTCGCTAAATATTTTGTGATTTNCTTGTATCCATTTATAGGTTCTCTGGTTGTTTAGAAAGTATGATTACTCGGGCACCTGTTGGATAAGAGAAGTTTTATAAATTCGTCGTTAAAAAAGGACCTATATTAAAGAGCAGTGGTTCGTACGTTTCTACAAAGGCCATAATAGATGTGTTTACTTGTCTCCAATATTGTAAACATTATAACCAAATTTCCCATCCAACGCAACACATAAAAGGTAAGCTGTAAGCTCAAATGCACCTCGAAAAACTAATTCCTAGCCCTAACGATCATCCATCGTCAAGTTACTATTCATAAGTGGTAGTAAGGTAACCATATGTTCTTAAATTCATTTATCTTTTTTAATAGTTAGTTGCATTTTGTCACCAAAACTATAGAATGCATCATTCATTCTAGTAAACTGCCTCTCATGTAACATTTTAACTGATACTATTTAGGTTTAGTTTATATAATTTCTGGCACTTTTGGACTTTTGGTCCAAATTAGACACCTTGTATGGGCTTACCTCGTCCCTTTGCCCAACTACACAATCTTATAAATAAAAAGAATATTCATGGTTTATTCATGTACCGACAATCAATCTTCTACTTTTGGAATTTTTCCCATACATACCATTTTTGCCAACTTCAACTTTAAGGCCGGTTGTTACAAACAAATAACTTCATCATCAATATTTCAGCGTATTCAGCGTTACATCAGTTTTTCTCTTCACAACCAACATCATCACCAACATATTTTAATAAAATAACCAACATCACAACTAAAAATACCCACTTAAAAATACCAATATATCTCACAAAAACCAAAATATCACACATACATACAATACTCCAAGACTCGGTCTTCCCCAATATCACACATACACACACAATATATCTCACAAAAACCAAAATATCACACAAACACACACCAAAATATCATAGATACACACACAATATCACAATTTTTGGCCAAGGACTCTTGGTACCAGGATATCCCTAATAAGGAAGGCTCATTGTGTGTGTTGCTACCTTGGACCAAGATGCGTGGTAACACCCTTATAACTACTAGTTTAAGAAAATCTACTCGAAGTAATAGTTTTGTTGTTTCAACAATTTTTATATTATTTTTACTGATGAAAAAAAAAATTGTGATGTCAGAAAACTCAACTAATTGCATGTCTAAAACTCTTGGTCGAAAGTAAGTCTATTGGCAACGAACTAAATACTACTTAACAAGTAAGATTAAAAATGTTTCTAGTCATCCAAAATATTTCTTCATTTACTAATACTTCTAACCAATGATGTAAAAATCGTTAATCGATAGTCGGTTGGTTGAACCCTTGTAGCTTGTAATCGGTTTAGGTGGGATTAATCAACGATTAATTGGATTGGCATTTGCGGCAAGTTTTGAGTATTTTTGGCAAGTTTTATGTATTCATGACAAGATTAAAAACAACTTGTAACAGGTATAATCAGCATCTATAAGTGATTATAACAAGTTACAATGAGTTTTTTGTGTTTCCAACAACTAGACTAGTGTTGACCGCTGTTGACCATAGTTGACCGAGTTACATAAATAAAAAGGTTTGTGCCTGATTAGAGCGGCGATTAATCGTTATTTTTTTTTCTTTTTTCTTTCTTTTTTTTTTTTTTTTTTGTTTTTCAACATGCTTCTAACAAACTTTTATCAAATAAGCAATTGTCATTTATCCATATCAATGATAACATGTATAATAGTAAAACAGAAAATGGCCACTCTTTAATCAAATATCCCAAACAAATGCAATTATTTGTTATGAAAAAACAAACAAAATGATGAAATGATTCATTTGGATTGTGGACTAGGTCTAGGAGATGAATTATTATGAATACTTAGTACCGTACTAGTTATAATGCCCGCGCACGCGCGGGTTTTTTTTAAAAAATTTTGAATGATATATTTTTATTTATTAAAAAACAAATAATTTAATTTTTATTTTGCTTGATTTATGATTTTTAATTGTAGTTTTTTATGATTAAAGATAATCATTTAAATCTTATCTATATTTTTTGTATTTATCTTCTACTTGTATAGTATATCAACAAAACGAATTTAAAAATTTATAAATTAAATAATAATTAACATATTACCCAATAAGGAAATATTCTTTTTTTTTCAAAATGACAAAGTACCCACTAGGGGTTTTGTTTTATTATATAAGAGATGCCAAAAGTTCTTTATAGAACCAACTTTTACCATAGAACCCATCAAGCAATCTTAGCCACTCATTTTTTTTTATCAAAATAAAAAAATAAACTTTCACCCTTTTTTTAAAACTTAAATATTTCGCAAACCGTAAATCGTCAAGCTACAAAAAAAATACCATCGCGACGAGAATTAAATTATCTTTCTATAGACATGCATTGTTATATACTTTCGACGAACTTTTTTTTCGATGAACTTTATTTTTTTCGTCCAGAAAAATCATATATGATTCGTAAGAATCATATATGATTCGCTTTTAACAAATCATATATGATTCTTACGAATCATATATGATTCGTAAGAATCATATATGATTCGTAAGAATCGAATCATATATGATTTTTTACGAATCATATATGATTTTTACGAATCATATATGATTCTTTCTGGGCGGAAATTAAAAAAAAAAAAAAAGTTCGTCGAAAAAAAAAATTCGTCGAAAGTATATAACAATGCATATCTATAGAAAGATCATTTAATTCTCGTCGCGATGGTATTTTTTTTGTAGCTTGAAGATTTACCGTTTGCAAGATATGTTGTTTCGAAAAAAAAGGTGGAAAATATAAATGGGTGGCTATGATTGGTTGATAAGTTCTATGACATGTATGGGTTCTTCATGGATCTCAACTCTATAAGAGATTTGTATTTTGTTTGTAAAACTAAAAAACGTGTCATTCAAATTTGGATTGTGTATGCGCGGGACCACAGGAAGCTACGTAGACCATCACCCATCTTCATGTGTTGGGGTCCGGCTAGCTCTACGTGCATACTAGCAATATACAGCTTTCATATTTTTAAAATTAAACCAACATAATGGGTTTATTACCCATTGATCCTTTAACTATTTGCTTTCAAAATTTTAGCACCATTGTTAAATCATCTGGGTATCTTTAATGCGGGTATACAGTAGTCTTTGACTTTCAAACAAGAGGTCAAGAGTTCAAACTTCGTTAGGCGTGTATATTTAAGCGTGTATATTTACCGTTTACCGTTTACAATATCTTTAGGCCAACTTTTTAAGCAACTAATAAATGTATCTTAAAAACATTGAAATATAATTGTTATTACTTACTACTACTTATATAGTTTGTCAACTTCTTTCGTTAAATTTTCTTTTGTTTTTATTTTCGGATAATCATCTTCTTTTATGTTTAAAAATAGAAATATTAAAGTATATAAAATTTGCAAAGCGAATCAAATATCATTATACCAATAGGCCGTTTTATATTCTTGGCAAAAATAAATTGTTAACAAATACTAAGGGGTGTTTGGTTTGAGGGTATGGTATTAGGAAAATGACTTTCATTCCGATTGTAACTGTTTGATTGATTCGTTAGTTTTTAAATTTTGAAATGAAACCCATAAAAATAGGAATATGTCATAGTTACCAAGCATGGTGGGTTTACAAACCCATAGTAATTCCCATACTTATAGTGTTTCTCGTTAACAAACTAAACGTCCTCTTAAATTAAACAGGTTTGCTTTTGGTAAAAGAAAAAAATTATTACGCTCCTGTTTTAGTAAAAGTACAAAAAATTAATACTAGCTGAAGAACATATTACAACGACGAATAAAGTTAAAACACGTATTCATTTCTCATTTCCATGTGATGTATGATATTTAAACTCATTAAAAATATGAACAATGTATTAGAAAATAAATATTGTTCAAGCTCGATTTTGAGGTTGAGTCCATTAATGTTTCATGCTATGCGTATTATATGCTCTGAGCCATATTTATCGTCTAATACAGTTAACTATATTTAAGGTTACTTGATTAAAGTGAAAGAGACAATGCATTGTGTTGAACTAAAATGTCTTTTAAACAGTGGAAAGGTCAATGAGTAAGTAATAATGCTTGTTGATCACTTTATAATCAAAACAAAATGTTATAAGCATTTCATTCGAGGTTAAATGTCATCAGCATTAAAATTCTTTTGAAATCTTAGTTCTAGCCTTAAGTAACTTTAGTGATTTGCTCAAAGATGGTAACAACTAATATTGATTTGCTCAAAGATGGTAACTTTAGTTCTAACATCATATATGGTAACAACTAATATTGATTTGCTCAAAGATGACTTTCTTAACAAGAAGTTCTTCATAAGTAATCATTAAGGTGTCATTTGGTTGGTAGAAGGATTTAAAACTAAGTATTTTCTTATTGGAATAAAAAAAATGTAAAAAAAAGAAAAATAACAACTAATCAATAATTATGTTGAGTATGGCCAATCGTGTATTTTTCCTCAAAACCGGCTTCTTGTCACCCGGCCGGTTGAACCGTTTCTGGTTTTAAAAAATTGGCCGGAGGTTTTTCTATAAGTAGTCCCCGTACCCCTAGGTAAGGATGTGATTGTCTACATCTTCCCTCCTAATACCTCGCTTCAACGAAATTGAGAATTGTTGTTGTGGTTTACACTAAGTTAATCGTGTGTTCTCTTTTACCATTTCCTAATTACTAGGCGAGTACCCGTGCATAGCAACGGAATTCCTAGCGGCAGATAATTAACTATTTGTGATATTGTGGTGAGTGTTTTGTGTAACGTTCAAAATAGAACGTGAACTCATAAGAATGTAATTGCAAACGGTTGTACTACACGATAACTAAAGTCTAGAAAAAATTCTTAACATCTATCAAACAACATATAAAAACATTTAATGAAACTGAAAGTAAAACATTACATCAGTTATGAAATATCCCTCTAGACAATGCCACATAAAGCTGGCCATGCGAGAAAAAAGAGTCGGGCAACGTTTGGAATTATTTGACCTTGAGCTTTATTAATAGTCATCGCACAACTAAGGAGAATAGGGAATTGTGTTCTGTTTAGTTTGAAAGGGAACATGTCTTCTTCAGATGAAGCAAGAAGAATTCTTGGCAAGAGCACTCTAACTCCAGCGTGTAAACTTGACTAAAACCATGTGAAGAAAACTCAAGTATTCAACATGACCAAAATTTTAATATTTATTCATTATTGGTGCTAATAATCAGGAAAATTTTTCTCACAGCTTTCCTTGAGTTAGCATCTAGTTGATTCTCATATAACTATCTTGAAATTCCATATACATTCAATTCATATCCTTGAAACAAAACCTATTATATGTGGCAAAACAAAAGCATAATTGATGATGATAATTTAATCGTTTTATATGTGGCAAACTTCATCACATCTTCAAGTGTCACGCATACATACACACGAAAACACATCTGATTGTTTATTTTCGTTAAATAATCAAAATGTGTCAATGCACAAAAAAAAGTTAAAACGGTAACAGATAGAGCATCTTTAAGGGTAGTAATGTGATACCTTTATGCGCGCATATGGAGTCGTTGCCTTCAGTTTAAAGTCGTCAACTCGGTACCTTAATTATATTATGATATCTTGGTAGATTCACATAGCGATGTCAGTTGTTCGTCTTACTCCATTGTAGTGGATACTTAAAAATGACCCAGTTTTATAATGTCTAACATCTATTCATATGTCTAACATTATGCTGAGGTAAGTTAAAATGTTAGACCTATTTGAATTGTTGTGACACTTTTGGGTTTATAAAAGAGCTAGTGGATACTTAAAAATGACCCATGGGAATGCTCAACCTATAAAATCTTACCTGAGGTCCACAATTTGCCAGAATACGTGCAAGTGAGGAGGGCGTCTTCTTGTCTTTCATCATCAACTACCTTATATTATAGTCACAAAAGTCAACTCTCCAACATTTTTAAACTAATTGACAGTTACAAACACTCGTCACACTTTGGTGGTGTTTGTTTCGGCTTATATAACGGGCTTATGGCTTATGTGGTTTTCGGCTTATGTTTCAGAAGCTCACTTTCTGTGGCTTATTTTGAAACTTTTCGACTTATATAAGTTTATATAAGCCGAAAAGTTTTAAAATAAGCCACAAAAAAGTGAGCTTATGAAACATAAGCCGAAAACCAAATAAGCCATAAGCCCACTATAAAAGGCGAAACAAAATCTGTAACAATCATAACAACTTTACCTATTTGCTCATTATCATCATCAATCATCTGATCATTGATAAACTACTTGTATTAAACAATAACTTCAATAAATACAGTAATAAATAAAAAATTTTATTACTGTACAAGATAAAAGTTGAAAACGATTACAGTGAGATCATCTTAATTACTATAAGAGTAACTTATACTAACTAACTTCAAAAATACTAACTAAGAAAAGATTCAATAACATAGTTTTAATAGATATTTAAGCACGACATCTCTTTCATGGTTTACAACTCCAAAGCCCAAATCATAACATCTACGCTATAAACTTCTTAGTAACTATTGTCTACTACAACTAAAACTAAAAAGCATCTAAACTGGTACTTTCTTTTTCCTGTCATTCTTTGTTACAATATCTATTATAATGAACTGTGAGGCTTTAGATTAAAAGTATATAAAAATGATATAGAAGTATTATTACTCTGGTGCATGGTAGCCAAAAGTTCCCAAAACACGAGTAGAATGCAAGCGAGCTGTCATATCTGGAGCCTGATTTGAAAGGTTGAAATCGGCAATCTTGGCTCTTAAATCCTCAAACAATAGCACATTGCTAGACCTAATATCTCTGTGAATTATCGATGGTTGGACCTTCTCGTGCAAATAATTCCCTTTGTTGCATCAACAGCAATCTTTACTCGCTGCATCCAATCAAGAACGGGTCCAGGTTGTGCTCCTTGCACGCCCTTCCTACCTGAATGTACAGTACAGATAAACAGATTTAATAACACGATACCAACTAAACTGCACAACTTTTACAAACCCATCAAACCAAAAACTGTTATAATACCATGCAATATGTCATGTAGAGATCCCATGGTTGCAAATTCATAAGCCAAAACACGGGTATTTCCTTCGACACAGTAACCGCATAATTCAACAAGATTGTCGTGCTTCAGCGTTGAAACCATGGCAACCTTAATCATAAGACATAGGGGTCAAACAAAAGGCACAAGCTAGAAACTGAACGAGTACACAAAATCGTTTTATTCGAAGATTGAGAAAAGTAATTCACCTGAGTCAAGAACTCATTATTTGATTCAGCTTTAGTAGAAAAATCAAGCTTTTTCACAGCCACACTCTTTCCATTGTTTAAGTTTGCAAAATAAACCCTTCCATATGAACCTTCACCGATCAATGCCTACGATCCAAAATTCTGGGTTTTTTCTTTCAGTTCATCAAGTGAAAGTGCTCGCACTTCTATTGTTGGCACTGCTTTGTTCGGGTCAACCTTGACAGAAGGTTGTACTTTGGTGTTATGCAATCCTACATTAAATGTAAATACAGCAATAAAAACATTATTTAAGGAAGGGTTCCAGAAATTAAATTATCTATAAACAATAATAACAATAAAATGACCAACAGCAGCACAACGTGGTGTTTGGACGAGCTTCTGGTGCTTTTGATGGTGTTGCGTTTTTGGAAAATTAAGCTTGCTTGAGAAGAGTAATAGACGAAACACGGGTATATAAGTAATTTTACTCTACTCTTTTACAATCAGACGAGCTAAATAATCAGATAATCACTTTCAGCTTACAAATCCAACCACCCCCTTAATCAATGAAGTTCCAAATCCTCAGAGCATCAAAAGCACTAACAAGGGATAACTAATACTCTAAATAATTAATTTGTTAATAAAATCACATACAAAAAGGAGTCATATGAAACATACCATCAGCATGACCACCACTATGGCTTTTTACCAAGCCATTGTTGTTTGAGAGGTAAGACTCTTCAACTTGACAAGTACAACACAACCACCTCCGCATCCTATCTCTCTTCCTCAAAATTGGGCTCAAAATTAGATCGTCTTTTTATGCTTAGGCTTTAAATATGTGTTTTTCACATGTCTTATTAATAAGTATTCCCAAACACCCCCCCCCCTCGAATCAAAGAGACAAAAGCATTTAAATGGCTTATCATATACTTACCTGAAATAAAAGTTGCCAGCCCAATCAATCGTCTGATTACTCATCCTGACTACATCCATAAAAGCCTCATGTTCATCTCATTAAACGGCATAGACATGATGTAAGATTGATACGAATTTAGAACTAATCAAGTACCATTGAAGCATTGACTACAGTAGCAGCAAGCTCACGTCTTAGAACAGATTCACCAAATTCAATAGCCACTCCTTCCTACAAATCAGTCGTTATCTAAATATGCGACAATCAAAAATATAAAACTGATTAATCATAAAAAATATTAATGAAAGTTTATAAAGATCCTTTTATAAAATTACTTACATTTGGGTTTGGATATGAGGTTTTGTTTGGGGAAGGTGAGAATTGAGTAAAACCCCAAAATCAGAACTTTAGGGTTTATAAATTACTTGCATCAGCAAACCGTAATTATATTCGAGTCTTGATCAAAAGACCACCCAATCGATTTGTAACACGAAGAAAAACAAGTGGTAAACAGATCTATGAATAATCAGTGACTGTGTGCGCTTGTGTTTTTAGAGAGAGGAGTGTGTGTTTTTAGAGAGAGGAAGATGTAGTGTTATCCCGAAGATTATGAGAGGAGCGTGTTTTTACAATTATTTCATTACAAGGGCATTACGGGGATTGACTGAAAATTCAGTTTTTTCACTTTTTCACTTTTTTCACTTTGACCATTTTTACATTATAGGTAGTTAAGATAAGCTCAATTATACCTATTTTGCTAAGTACAAAGTATATACAAAACTAAAAGGGTTTAGGTCGTACAATAGCTACGTACTTTTACTAACGTACCGTTTTGGTACGTGTACTATTTTCTGTTCCACTTAATGTTGTGTACTTTTATATTTTGTTCCATTTTGCACATTTTGATCACTTGTCATACCTGAAAGTCTGATATATGTCACCATTTATAACGTGACACGTACCATTCATGTAAAAACCTCCTTTCCAAATCAACTAGTTTCGCCAAACACTCATAAGCTATTGTACACAAACTAAAAACTCCTACCACAGCTCGAACACTCATAAGCTCCAACTAGTTTCGCCAAACATCACTTGTACACAACTTAAAGTACCATTCATGTAAAAGCCTCTTTCCAAATCAACCCAACTAGACAACAACAACTTTAGCACCACCATTTCCCCCCACCGACATTTCCAAATCTATAAACCTTCACAAATTTTTATAAAATCACTCAATTCACAAACCCTAATTTTATAAACCCCCAAATTTCACCAAACCATTTTCCAATTAACCCATCAATTCATCAAATTCACACTTCCAATCCCATCAAAACCCAATCAATTTCACCAATTTCTTTAATTTCATCAAATTAGGTCAAATTTGACCCAATTTCACACCCAAAACCCTAATTAAATTTGGGCAAAACACTAGATCCGATCAATTAAACCAAATCCAATACTAAATTCGATCAATTTAGGCGAAATGCTGGACCGGATCATCGGCACGCGCCGCACGCGCCAGATTCAGCGCGTGTTACGCAACGGGAAGGTGACAATCCTATGCCTCGTACTCACAATCGTTGTCCTACGTGGCAACCTCGGCGCCGGAAAATTCGGAACGCCGGAGCAGGACTTTAACGAGATCCGGGAGACTTTTTACTCGTATCGAAGCCGACGCGCCGAGCCTAGGCGCGTGTTGGAGGAGCTGCCGTTGACTGGTCAAACTGAGGTTAATGAGGTTAAGGAAAATGTTGGTAGTAATAATTATAATGAATTTGATATTAATAAACTGTTTGTAGATGAGGAGGATGATGTTAAGAAAGACCCTAGTGCGAAATATAGTATCGGCCCGAAAATCGATAACTGGGATGAGCAGAGGGGGGAGTGGTTAAGTAGGAATAAGGATTTCCCGAGTTTTTTAAACGTAAATAAGCCGAGGGTTTTGTTAGTGACAGGTAGTTCGCCTAAGCCGTGTGAGAATCCTGTAGGTGATCATTACTTGTTGAAAAGTATTAAGAATAAGATAGATTATTGTCGGGTTCACGGGATTGAGATTTTTTACAATATGGCGTTGTTGGATGCGGAAATGGCGGGGTTTTGGGCGAAGTTGCCGTTGATTAGGAAATTGTTGTTGAGTCATCCGGAAGTGGAGTTTTTGTGGTGGATGGATAGTGATGCGATGTTTACGGATATGGCGTTTGAGCTTCCGTGGGAGAGGTATAAGGATAAGAATTTGGTGATGCACGGGTGGAATGAGATGGTTTACGATGATAAGAATTGGATTGGGTTGAATACCGGGAGTTTTTTGTTGAGGAATAGTCAGTGGGCGTTGGATTTGATTGATGTGTGGGCGCCTATGGGTCCGAAAGGGAAGATTAGGACGGAGGCGGGGAAGTTGTTGACGAGGGAGTTGAAGGATCGGCCGGTTTTCGAAGCGGATGATCAGTCGGCGATGGTGTGGATATTGGCGTCGCAGAAGGAGAGATGGGCGGATAAGGTTTATTTGGAGAATCATTATTATTTGCATGGTTATTGGGGGATATTGGTTGATAGGTACGAGGAGATGATTGAGAGTTACCATCCGGGATTTGGTGATCATAGATGGCCGCTCGTTACTCATTTTGTCGGTTGTAAGCCTTGTGGGAAATTCGGTGATTATCCCGTTGAAAGATGTTTGAAGCAGATGGACCGTGCCTTTAACTTTGGGGATAATCAGATTTTGCAAATGTACGGGTTTACGCATAAGTCGCTTGCTAGTAGAAGGGTGAAGCAAACGAAAAACGATAGTAGTAATCCTCTTGAGGTTAAGGACGAGCTCGGTTTGCTTCACCCTGCATATAAAGCTGTTAAGGTATCATCTTCTTAAAATGAATACTGAATAGGCTTCGATATTTGATTTAGTTTGTTGTTTCCACTCAGGAATTGGTATTGTGATGTAAGTTATGATACATTTGGATTTTGTATCGTTCTTTTATTTGTCAAATGTCATAGCCTGTTGATTGTATCGAGCTCTTTTTCGTCTTGTTATTAGCTACTTAAATTCATATATGGAAAGCAATCAAATAGTTTTTGAGCCAACTTTTATTACATGTTTATTGTCTTGACTAGTATAGCTTGTTCATTGTAAGCATTCTGTAATTGTTTCCGTAATCATCTACAACATTAATTTGCTAAATCCTGTTAATAATCATCTACAACATTGGTGTTCTGAAAAACAAGGACATAATCATCACCTTTCCAAGTCGTAGATACTCAGTTTTTAGTGTTCTAACTCGTAAGCAATAAGTTTCTAGTGTTTGGGTTTCGTGAAACTGGTTATTATTTGATTTTACTGGATTGAAATTACCAAACTGCTTCTGACTATTTATGGCCATTTAGTATGTAAATCCCTACATAAACAGAATTTGCCAAACACTGGAACCGTTTATAACCTGATCATCACAACTATAAACAACAAACATACATCCAAACACCACCTCTTGCAAGCTCCATTTTGTTCCAACACATTATCTAATAAATCTTCATATTATTTTTCACATAATCACTTCCAACTTGCAATGTCAAACACCCCTTGAAGAATAGACATTAAAATATGAAGTTTACTGTAGTAGGAAATATAACAGTTAAAGCAGAAACAAGTCTTCAATTTTTTTTGGTCCAGATAGGTTTTGATATCATGTATGGTTGTCAACTTTGATGCTTGCATCATACAACATGCTTGTTAAATTAGAGAACATGGTGATCATGGAGTCAAGTCAGATGAGATCTAGATTTATTTACAATAATGGNAGTTACCATCCGGGATTTGGTGATCATAGATGGCCGCTCGTTACTCATTTTGTCGGTTGTAAGCCTTGTGGGAAATTCGGTGATTATCCGGTTGAAAGATGTTTGAAGCAGATGGACCGTGCCTTTAACTTTGGGGATAATCAGATTTTGCAAATGTACGGGTTTACGCATAAGTCGCTTGCTAGTAGAAGGGTGAAGCAAACGAAAAACGATAGTAGTAATCCTCTTGAGGTTAAGGACGAGCTCGGTTTGCTTCACCCTGCATATAAAGCTGTTAAGGTATCATCTTCTTAAAATGAATACTGAATAGGCTTCGATATTTGATTTAGTTTGTTGTTTCCACTCAGGAATTGGTATTGTGATGTAAGTTATGATACATTTGGATTTTGTATCGTTCTTTTATTTGTCAAATGTCATAGCCTGTTGATTGTATCGAGCTCTTTTTCGTCTTGTTATTAGCTACTTAAATTCATATATGGAAAGCAATCAAATAGTTTTTGAGCCAACTTTTGTTACATGTTTATTGTCTTGACTAGTATAGCTTGTTCATTGTAAGCATTCTGTAATTGTTTCTGTAAATCTTCTACAACATTAATTTGCTAAATACTGTTAATAATCACTACTTGGTTAAATGTTATTTTCTTACTATTTATGGGGGTGTATGGCATTGTTTTCTGAAAAACAAGTACATAATCATCACCTTTCCAAGTCGTAGATAATCAGTTTTTAGTGTTCTAAGTCGTAAGCAATCAGTTTCTAGTGTTTGGGTTTTGTGGAACTGGTTATTACGGAGTATGGTCATTTAGTATGTAAATCCCCTACATGAACAGAATTTGCCAAATACTGAAACCGTTTATAATCTGATTATTACAGCTATAAACCACAAATATACATCCAAACACCACCTCTTGCAAGCCCATTTTGTTCCAACACATTATCTAATGAATCTTCATATTATTTTTCACATAATCACTTCCAACTTGCAATGTCAAACACCCCTTGAAGAATAGACATTAAAATATGAAGTTTACTGTAGTAGGAAATGTAACAGTTAAAGCAGAAACAAGTATTCGATTTTTTTCTTGGTTCCGGTTAGGTTTTGATATCATGTAGGGTTGTCAACTTTGATGCTTGCATCATACAACATGCTTGTTAAATTAGAGAACATGGTGATCATGGAGTCAAGTCAGATGAGATCTAGATTTATTTACAATAATGGTTGACCTGGCTAAAAGTCAGGTTAGATCTTAAATCATGCAAATTTTATTCTTGTTATTACATGTATATATTATTATTGGATTTTAAGTCAACGGTAGGTATAAGATCCACTTAGTGACTTGTATAGCGAATTCTCATTAGGGGTCCAACAATATGTGGATCTTACATCACCTGCACATGGCGAATAATGGTGGTTACATCCTGTGTATGATGCTGATGGCATTTAAGATTTGATTAGGAAAGGTTTCTGTATGTGAGATTCGCACGACCCACATGTCTAAGATATTAGCTCATCGGATTTCAACCAAATAAATCTCTACTATATCTAATGTACAGAATCAAAATGTCTATAAGTTGTTAACTGTATACATATTTACTAAGTATATAGTTTGATGCCTAAAGTCTATTGGGGATCGATTTGCTGCACAAAACCTGATCAACTGTTATACAAGTATCCGGTTCCTTCATTTCGTTTTCGCATACAAATTCAAGACAATTTGTATGATTCTTGAAAATATATTTCTTGAGGCTGTACTAGACTTTATAACTTTTTGTTGCAATATTAGGATTATATTGTTGTATTAAGAGTCATAGTAGTATATCAGTTGTCATAAATATTTACCACACCCCAAGCACCAAACCCAGCACTCGCAATTCTTTAAGGATCATCAATTGATGAGCCATCAGCACAGGCATTTTAAAGCCTCAATTTCTGTTACAACCATTTTTTTTTTCCTCTTGCAATTGATCACAATCTGTATGCAATATTTCAGTAACATTACACAACTGATACGTAAGGATGGAACAAGGACCAAATATGACCGGGTGCACAAATTTTTTTGAACCGTAATATAATACAAGATTTTATTTTTGTTTTTTATTTGTAAGTATACTAACTAAATAATACTAGAGACACATTTTGATGGATCGGGTGCATTTAAGATACATTTATGAAAAATCTTTTTTTTTTTTTTTTTTTTTTTTTTTTTTTTTTTTTTTTTTTTTTTNAATAATACTTACATCGAAAAAATCTATGGAGTTCCTGTTCCTTGATAGGTTTTTTGTTGATGTCCAACACAACTGAATCTTGGATGATAAGCAGTATCAACCGTAAATAACATCCAAAATAACACGTTTAACATCTACCAGAAGGACGTGCTAAGTGAAACCATCGAGATATTTGAGTATGGAAATGTAATTCTGCAAGAACTCAGATGTTGATACTGATAGTTCTGATGAAGGCGGTATATTTTATTTATTTGGTTGTTCTTAAAAGAGCTACCTTTCTATAAGAGCAGATATGACCATATCCTACAAGTTGTGTTATAAGCTATACCATTTTAAATAGACATGCAATTAAACGGTCACAGACTGTATAGAATATCTTATTCACATATTATCACAAGCAAACCATAACTTATAAAACGTTGAACACAATTAGGGGGGTCCACGGACCGATTGAAATTTATTTTTCGTAGGACTAAATTTTTTTTTTTTTTGTTAAAAATCGAGGATTTCTTCTCATTGCGACCCGGTCCAAAAATGTGAACCTTATATTACAGCTGACATTTTTTTCCAGCCCGGTATCTTAAACTTGTTCCATTACCCGCGCCTATAAACCCATGTATCAACCATGATCGCTTGTCGACATAGAAGAGAACTTGAATGTTAACAGTGGCTACTGGACCAGCTTCGTCTCGAAATCGTGGATGATAGTCTCAGAGTGAAATCTGAACCCGACAAGCGAGATCCATATCGATACATCGGTTTACTACGGGCAGCCAAAGGCTGATACTGGACCCGAGACCCTATTTGATTAGTCTTACTTTTCAAACATCAAAAGCTAACTTGCTGACAATAGAACATAATACCATTTTGGTGAGACACAGCATCGATCAAGAAACTTTGTTATGATCAGTAACTAAAAATGGATATTGACAAACGAACATATGATGGTATGTCTCATTGTTGACTTGGGAGGTCTACAAACAGGAAAGAAAAATGTAGATATGTGTAGGTCGGTTATACGGTGTCATACCACCCAGTCACATACTTTTCTATTTACATCATTCCTCCCCTCAAACAAGTACAAATAAAGGATCATCGAACTTTTATCATATCAAAATAGTAACGCTACTTAAAGACAAATATACCCATAAATAATACTCGTACACTTACTAAATATAATTTCTCTCTTCACACAACTCAAAATCGGATTGCCGACGAGTTTCCCACACAAATTGAGAGCCCACGTGTGGAGAAAGGTATATAAGGAGACCGTGCGACAAGGAAAATCGGAGGACAATGTATTGCATAACGCCCTTACACTGTCTAAGCTGCATAAACCAGATGAATCACCAAGCAGTAAAATAAGATACGCCTTCAAGTTCTAAATGAGTTTTTGACTTTTGATGAACTTTGCTATGTAAAGAAAGTGTACCGTTAGCCTTAAAAATCATCAATTTATGTAAGGTATACGAATGTAAAACTCATATGCCACCCGAGGATCAAAATCCTCGCTTCTAATCCAACGTCCATACCAAAAAAATACTAACACTGTCATTATTTTTAAACATACAACACATCAAAAAAAATGATCAATCTTTTCTATAATTCAATATGCACACACAACTCTTAAAAAAACCAAATTATATTTAGATGACATAACACCACTTTACTCTTTTTTACTTTGTTTATGAAAGAACACAAAGTAACACTAGAGTCATAATAGAAGTAAGACCACCACCAAGGCAAACCCCCAAAAAACAAAAACCATAAAAAAAAAAAAAAAAAAAAAAACATTTGCGGCTCAAACCTCCCCCTCTTAACCCTAGCTCTCGCCATTTTTCATCACACGATTCACAGCACTAAAACCCACACAGTTAGATACAAATCCATATATCATATCAATAGCTATATATAATAATAGTGTCACTAATTACGTGATAGTCAACACACCACACTTCCCACTTGCCCACGATTAGTTTGACTCGGAATCCGAATCGCGGTCACAAACAGTCACCGACCTTTGCGGCGTATTCCGGCCAGCCAGGAGCTGCAGTTCCTCCCTTGAAACCTGAGGTGTCAACATTCCTAGTCATCTTTGACATTAGAATCCACCAGTCAGTATGAATATATATAATAGTATCTGTAATTTTGTTATTCTGTGTAATTGATTGATTTTTAGGGGTGTTTGGTTCGCTATATAGGGCCGGCTTATGGCGTATTATGTTTTGGTTTATTTCATAATGGCATTTTTGTGGCTTATTTGAACAATTAGATATTAGTTCATTTATGACATAATGAACTTATAATATACCGAAAAGGTTCGAAAATAAGCACCAAAATGTCCTTTTGAAACAAACATCAAACGCAAATAAGCATAA
This sequence comes from Artemisia annua, assembly GCA_014162995.1. Taxonomy (NCBI): domain Eukaryota; kingdom Viridiplantae; phylum Streptophyta; class Magnoliopsida; order Asterales; family Asteraceae; genus Artemisia; species Artemisia annua. Next base: position 374,909 of record LBNU01021407.1, on the reverse strand, counting down.
GCCAGCTAAAACTGGGGTTTTCTTGTTCGGCTTAAAGCCGCTTATGGTATTTGTTTACTTGTATGTATCATAAGGCGCATTTTTGCGCTTATTCGAACATTATCATATAGTGTATTATGACATATGAACTATATAAACGCGAAAAGATGTCGAATACTACAAATATGTGCCTATGAAAACATAATAAAAAGCTACACCATTTTATGATGACATGCAATAAACGGTCACAGATGTATTTCCACTCTTCTCTCCAACTTATTTTGCATAAGTTTATAAAAGTTGATAAACTCACTAACTTTACAGCTAAAGCTTTTTAGAATATCTTTTCACATATTATACAAAGCAAACCATAACTAATAAACGTTGACGCAATTAGGGGTGTCACGGGACCGATGAAATTATTTTTCGTCGTGCTAATTTTTCGTAAAAAATCAGGATTTTTTCTTATTGCACCCGGTCCAAAAATGTGATCCCTTATATTACAGCTGAATTTTTTTCAGCCGGTATCTTTAAAACTTGGTTCCGTTACCGCTTATAAACCATGTATCAATATGATTCGCTTGTCGATAGAAGAGAACTTGAAGTTGTATATAATGGCTTATGGACCTCGTCTCGAAATCGGATGATATCTCATAGTGAAATTTGAACGACATGCGAATCATATCGATACATGGTTTATAAGCCAAAGGCTGATATGGACCAGACCTATTTTGTTAGTTACTTTTTCAAACATAAAACCACTTTGCTGACAAACAGAACATGATAACCATTTTGGTGAGACACAGCATGATAAGAATTTTGGTTATATAGTTACTAAAAACGGTATGAAAACGAGTACATATGATATGTGTCTATTGTTGGGACTTGGGAGGTACTACCAAAAAAGGAAAGGAAAAATGTTAGATATGTGTAGCGGTTATCGTGTCCATCACCGTCACATTACTTTTTCTTTTTACCATCAATCCTTCACTAAATAAGTAATCATTCAAAATATACGCTACTTAAAGACAAATATACCCATAATATACTTGTACACTTACTAAATATAATTTCTCTCTTCACACAACTCAATCGGCTGCACGACGAGTTCTCACACAATTGAGAGGACAACACGTTGTGGGAGAAAGGGTATTATAAGGAGACACGCTGTGGGGCAAGGAATGGAGGGGGACAATGTATTGCATAACCCCATTACACTTGTCTTAAGTTTGCATAAAATCCAGATGAATCACCAAGCAATATAAATAACGTCTTCAAGTAACATCTTAATATGAGTTTTTGACTTTTTGATGAACTTTTGCTATGTAAGAAAGTGTACACCGTTAGCCTTAAAAATGATCAAATTTATGTAAGGTATACGATGTAACACTTCATTTAGCCCACCCGAGCTCAAAAGTCTCGCTCTATCATTGGTCATACCAAAAAAATACTAACACGTGTCATTATTTTTAACATGACAACACATCAAAAAATAAATATCAATTTTCTATAATTCATATAGAGTAGTGATTGGGAGGCCTAAAAGATGTGCCTAAATTCATGCCTAAGCCTACGTGGCATCAACCAAGAGCCCCACTTTTTCACAAACCAACAGGATCATGCCACATATATTTAGGCATGAATTTAGGCACACAAATTAGGTCTCATAATCATTTTCCATTCATATATGCACACAAAACTTTAAAAAAACCTCATTTATATTTAGTAACCTAAAACACTTTTACTTTTTTTTACTTTTTTTGTTATGAAAGAAACTAAAGTACACTAGAGTACTAGAGTATAGACTCACCACCAAGCAAACTCCACCAAAAAGCTAAAAAAACATAAAACAAAAAAAAAACATTAGCGGCCTCAAACTCTCCCTCTCTTAAACCCTAGCTCCCATTTCACACAAACACACACTAAAAACACACACACAGTTAGATACAAATCCATATATCTATATATATATATATATATGCACTAATTATGGATAGTAACAACAACCACACCTTCACACTTGCCTCGATTAGTTTACTGGAATCGAATCCGGTCAAAACAGTCACCGGACCTTTGCCGGCGGTATTCCGGTCACCGGAGCTGCAGTTCTTCCTTGAACCTGATGGTGGTCAACATTCTATCATCTTTGACATTAGAATCACTCAGGTAGTATAATAATATTAATCAGTATCTGTATTTGTTAGTATTTGTTTAATTGATTAATTGTGTAGGGGGTGTTTGTTTCGGCTTATATAGCCGGCTTATGGCGTATTTGGTTTTGGGTTTATGTTTCATAAGGGCATTTTTTGTGGCTTATTTCGAAACATTATATAAGTTCATTATGACATAATGAACTTATATAATAAGCTGAAAAGTTTCGAAATAAGCCACAAAATGTGCCCTTTTGAAACATAAATCCAAAACCAAATAAGCCATAAGCCAGCTATATAAGGGGGTTTTGTTTCGGCTTATATAGCCGGCTTATGGCTTATTTGGTTTTGGGTTTATGTTTCATAAGGGCATTTTTTGTGGCTTATTTTCAAACATTATATAAGTTCATTATGACATAATGAACTTATATAAGCTGAAAAGTTTCGAAATAAGCTACAAAATGTGCCCTTTTGAAACATAAGCCCAAAACCAAATAAGCCATAAGCTGGCTATATAAGCCGAAACAAACACCCCCTTATATAGCTGGCTTATTTGGTTTTGGGTTTATGTTTCATAAGGGCACATTTTGTATCTTATTTTGAAACTTTTCGGCTTACAATTATTATATAAGTTCATTATGACATAATGAAGTTGTATAATAAGCCGAAAAGTTTCGAAATAAGCCACAAAAACTGCCCTTTTGAAACATAAACCCAAAACTAAATACGCCGTAAGCTGGCTATCTAAGGGGGTGTTTATTTTGGCTTATATAGCCGGCTTATGGCTTATTTGGTTTTGGGTTTATGTTTCAATCGAAACATAAACCCCAAACCCAATATAAGCCATAAGCCCCGGCTATATNAAGGAGGTGTTTGTTTAATAAGTTTATATTTTTTGGCTTACGAGCTTATCGCATTTCGGCATATGTTTCATAAGCCCAATTTTTCCGGCTTATTCCAAAACTTATCGGGTTATACATAAGCTTGTTATATAACAAGCTTATACAAGCCCATAAATACCTAAATAAGCACAAAAAATTGCGCTTATGAAACATAAGCCGAAATGAGATAAGCTCATAAGCCAAAAAAATAAGCTTATCAAACAAACACCTCCTTAGAAAACATTCCAAAAAAGTGACCAGAAATACCGCGTACATCAATGACATAATAAACTTATATAAGCCACAAAAAATGAGCTTCTGGAACATAAACCCAAAACCAAATAAGCCATAATCCAGCTATATACACGGGGGTGTTTGTTTCGGCTTATATAGCCGGCTTATGGCTTATTTGGTTTCGGGTTTATGTTTCAAAAGGGCATTTTTTGTGGCTTATTTCGAAACTTTTCGGCTTGTAATTATTGTATAAGTTCATTATGATATAATGAACTTGTATAATAAGCCGAAAAGTTTCGAAATAAGCCACAAAATGTGCCCTTTTGAAACATAAACCCGAAACCAAATAAGCCATAAGCCGGCTATATAAGCCGAAACAAACACCCCCGTGTATATAGCTGGATTATGGCTTATTTGGTTTTGGGTTTATGTTCCAGAAGCTCATTTTTTGTGGCTTATATAAGTTTATTATGTCATTGATGTACGCGGTATTTCTGGTCACTTTTTTGGAATGTTTTCTAAGGAGGTGTTTGTTTGATAAGCTTATTTTTTTGGCTTATGAGCTTATCTCATTTCGGCTTATGTTTCATAAGCGCAATTTTTTGTGCTTATTTAGGTATTTATGGGCTTGTATAAGCTTGTTATATAACAAGCTTATGTATAACCCGATAAGTTTTGGAATAAGCCGGAAAAATTGGGCTTATGAAACATATGCCGAAATGCGATAAGCTCGTAAGCCAAAAAATATAAACTTATTAAACAAACACCTCCTTAGAAAACATTCCAAAAAAGTGACCGAATACTGGTTGTGTGTGTTGCTTATAAACTGCTTATATATATGCAGTAAAGAAACGGTGTTTAAATTTGTTTATATAGAGGTTGTTTGGGATTGCTTATATGCCTTTTTAAGCCGAAAAGCACTTTCATCATCCAAACTGCTTATTTCGTGTTAGTTATTTGATATTGAATAGAAATGACTTTTTACTTTCGTATTTAACTAAAACCTTTTATAAATGAACTTGATTGAAAATGCTGTTTTATAAAGTAAGCAAATTCAAACACCGGTTCTAAAAGTACTTTTCTTTTAAGTACTTATTTTTAAGCAGAAGCACAAGCTGAAAAAATAAGCAATCTCAAACACCAACATAGTAAAAATGCATTAATAATACTCGTAAAAATAATAATTCAATAGAAATTTTCAATCAAGTTTATTAATAGAATATTTTTAGGTTAAATATGATGGTAAATAATATCAAATAAACAATATGAAATAAACAGAAAGTGTGTGGATGGAGAAATGGCTTTTCTGCTTAAAAAAGCGGAAAAGCAGAAAAATAAGCAATCACAAACGCCTTCTTGAGGTATCGAAGATAAAATATTTTTAGCTGAAACGGTTAGCTTAGATGTAACATTCTAGTTGGTTGTTAAAAAGTTACTTCGGCTAATTTATCTCTGGTAATCTCTTTCAGAATGACACAAAAACAAAAACCTTACATTAATGTTTTTAACTTTGATACCTTAAATTGAGATAAAAAAAAGTTGAATACCTGATAGTTAAATTGACTTAAAGTATGATACTTTCTGTGCCATTTTCCCTTTGATTAATGGATGTTTTTAATTTCTTACATAAGGTAAGCGTTGATGCTTTTCTTATTTATTATATGCGTTTTCTTAAAAACTTTTTGATTTTGTATAGTTTAAATAAGAGTTTTGTTACATTGCTATTAATTACGCTGTTTGATTTGTTAATTGATTAGTGGAAGTTGCGAATTCATGCGATGCGTTAAGCTCAGTGTCATATGTGTACAAATTAGGGTTTCGTTTTGGCTTTATTTCTGTTATTGTGTTCTATACTGTTTGTAAATGTTAATCATGCAACACTGATGTTGAGTGCTTACTATGTCAGAACCCACTTATTTATCTAATTATATGCTGTTTGAGCTGTACAAATTTTCTATTTTGTGGGTCCTGTTTATGAGGATTTTGTGTATATTGTACTTTGGATGGAGATGATAGATCGAGTAAAATAGATTTAAAGCTCTTTTGTTTATTTTGTGTGTACTGTGTTAATTTCTTATTGTTTTGGATGTGTCAGCTTTACAGGTTAAGTGAAGTTCAATCACTTTGTGTATCCGAAGGTTCTGAATCGACGAAAGAGGTATGCCACTGCACTTGTCGGATCATACTTGCTTAACTGAAATCATGTGTATTCTTCTAGTATGTCTCCTTATTGCTTATGCATACATTGGTTGATCGTAACTGTTGGTATTCTTACACTTGAAACAGAAAACTTATTCAAAGGGAATCACTATCCAATTTAAAGACGAGGAGGAAAGTAGCTCCTTTCATGGTGCATTTGAGCAATGGAAAAAGGAAGTAGTTATTCAAGGTCTGTTAACTTATTAAAAGATTATTCTTCATATTGCGTTGATACTGGCTCTATAAATGCTTGTACTTTCTTTTATCATCTGACTACATATATTGACATAAAATAGAAGAACGATTTTTTTTAATAGATGAAGGATGGTTATGGTAATTACACTGCATGAAAGTTATATTCTTGAAGGAGTAAATGACTTGATTATTTATTGTTTCCTTTTACAGGATCAAGTTTAGCAAATGGAACAGTGTCTTCCTCCAAAAGCAAGTTCGATGATAAAATTGAAGCATCTTCTGCTAAGATGTATTTCCATTACTATGGGCAACTGCTTCATCAGCAAAATATGATGCAGGATTATGTGAGGACAGGTGAATATACCACCTTTCTTGTTCCGTTTTTGAGGCACATGTACCGCATTGTGCTGTTAAGGTGTCTTGTAATTTATTTAAATAATCATGTCTCAGATGATTTTTTTGGCCCTCAATGGAGCTGAAATGTATGATTAATGTTGCTTTCTTTTTTTAGGTTCCTACTATGCCGCGGTTATTGAGAACCAAGTAGATTTTGCTGGACGGGTAGTGGTTGATGTTGGTGCTGGAAGCGGCATACTATCATTGTTTGCTGCACAGGTGATACTAATGAGTACTATATAGGGGTGTTTAGATTTTCATTTTGGAATCCTCTGATTATTGGGACTTGAAATTGCGATTATCAGTGTTTAATGTTTGGATATACATATTCTGGCTCTAAGAATACAGGGATCAAAATAGATTTTCTTAACTAGTTTTGTACCGGTTACTTCAAAACCAGTTAATCATGTTTTAATAGAGTTACTTCTGTATCATCTTTTTTGCCCCAATCCTGGAATCTTTATATTTCCATTCCATAAAGCCTACATCCAAAAATCAACACACTATCATGTACTCTTATTGAGAAATGGATGTCATATGTTATGGACTAATCACACAGTTTCTCATCCTCTTTGTTTCTTCTCTTGTTTAGGCTGGTGCAAAACATGTTTATGCTGTGGAAGCGTCGGAAATGGCTGACTATGCTCAAAAGCTTATTGCTGGGAATCCTCTCTTGGCACAACGAATTACGGTTAGTGCCCTTAGTACAAGGTTGGTTGCTTATGTTGTTGGATGCTTATCATTTGGAGGTATTCTTGGCATCGTCATGTAGGTTATCAAGGGCAAAGTTGAAGACGTAGAATTGCCTGAGAAAGCCGATCTATTGATCTCAGAGCCTATGGGTAAGCTCATCATGTCATGTTCATATTGCCTTATGAATGTTTATTTGATGAATAGTTGTTTACTTGTTTATGCAATTTAGTTGGTAAAATAGCTGGTTTTTCTATAATCTTCTTCTTTACAGGCACATTGTTAGTGAATGAAAGAATGCTCGAGTCCTATGTCATTGCAAGAGATCGTTTTCTTGTCCCAAATGGGAAAATGTTCCCTAGTGTTGGAAGGTGATTTTAACTTAATGATGCATTCTCATGTTTTCATGATTTATAGGCATTTTTCGATTTTAACTTAATATATAAAAAATTGCAGTTACTGTATCTCTTTGATGTTTGACTTTCTATGCATTGGACGGTGTTAGCATAGTTTTAAAACATACTAGTAATATATAAGAAGTCATAGTGATATCTTGTACTTGCCATATATGTACGTATATGCCTTTTGACGTAAGCGTAATGTTATCGCTGTGTTTGTTTTATTTTGTAGAATTCACATGGCACCATTTAGTGATGAGTATCTCTATGTTGAAATTGCAAACAAGGTATGATCTATTTTATTCTTTGTGATTCATTTTGTATCGTTTGTTAATGCTTTCTTGTTTTTTTGCTCATTTATCCTTGGACAATTTATAGAATGTTCAATGCTGGTTCTCATGACACATTTGGACATTAGAGTAGATCAAGAGTATCTTGATTATTATATGCAGAAAGTGAAAATGTTCTTGATCCTTGTTTGTGCATGCAGGCCCTGTTTTGGCAGCAACAGAACTATTATGGGGTTGATTTGACAGCTTTACACGGAACTGCATTTCATGGATATTTTTCACAGGTTTGTCTTGGCTGCATAAATTGCAAAATAACCGAACATGTTTTACATTTGCCATTAATGTTAACACGAGGTTTATGAGAACTTTTATGTTTAATGACACCTTCTGTTCGCAGACAACTACTTCAGGTTTCTTGTATTGTTGTATTGATGTTCCGTGATCGGTTTGAACCCTGATAGGATTTCTGCAGTGTCCTTTTTTCAACTAGGCTTTATTATCAAACGCTTACTACTAGAACCGTTTAATTGAACCCAAGTATTGTGATGCTCTAAATATCAACCATAACAAATGTACCATAACTTAGATAAAATGACTAAAACAGGTTGCAAAAAGCTTAGAAGTGTTAAACTTTGGAAGATTAAAAGATTGGGGATTAAGAATTAAAGGACCGGAGATTAGAGAATCAGGATGTATGTATATTAAAAAAAGAGTAAATTACATAAATGGTCACTATGGTTTGTCGGTTTTTGCACATTTAGTCACTGAACTTTTTTTTCACCAGGTCTAGTCATTGGAGTTTCAAATGGATACAGATCCATTCCAATTTCATTACATAAAATGATCATTGTGGTTTTGCTAAAATTACATAAATGGTCACTGAGGTTGACTGAATCCGTAACTATTTGAAACCTTAATGACTGAACTTGATGAAAAAAAAAATTCAGCGACTAAATCTGCAAAAATCAACAAACCATAGTGACCAGTTATGTAATTAACTCTAAAAAATTTAATAAAGAAGGAATTATTAAGCCTAATTTCTAACAGTGGGAAGATTCACTGGGGAGGTATAGGGTATTTATAATATCATCTGTAGGATTATTTGATGCTATCTTAAGAGAAAAAGTATGCAAGATTACACTCTTCAAAATTACTAGAATATGCCATATATATTCAAATGCACCAGTTATAAGGGGATCAAAATTACGGAATTCACTAGTTTTTTTAGTTTATTTAATGGCTTTTTGATGTTGAATTTTGTTCTTGTCATTTCTCTTTCACTTGTTTAAAGTATGGTTATGTTTGATACTGTTTGCAGCCAGTGGTTGATGCTTTTGATCCAAGGCTATTAGTTGCGCCTGCAATTTCTCATGTCATCAATTTTACTACTGTCAAGGTATTGCTCTTTTTAATTGCTAATCATAGTAGATAATGTTACCGTGTCCTCCTTGAATACTTCTACGATGTTCTTTCAAAAGATAACTATGTGTTCTAAAGTGAAGCTCGGAGCTAAAAGCATAAAAGATCTTGGTGCTATTATGCCGAGACAACTCGAGCTCATAAACATTTTAAAAATCTTAATATAACCTAAAAAGGATATTTATGCTTGATTCATGTCACTAAATGAAAATTCACATCACAATTGCTGTATAATGTCATTTTCAGGAAGAGGACTTGTACGAAATCAACATTCCTTTGAAATTCACCGCCTCTGTCGGAACAAGAATACATGGTTTGGCATGTTGGTTTGATGTTCTATTTAATGGCAGGTAATAGTTTATATGCTTATGAATAATGAACGGGAATTTTTTTTTTAATATGGATCGAAACAGGGTTCTTTTTTGTCGAAAGAAAGATATGATCATTTTAATATTTAGTGTTAAGTATGATTAAAAAACAATTTCAATGCATTAAAATCTTTACTTTTGGCAACTTTTAACTTGTTTTTTATCCCTTAAACATATTTGACTCGTTTTTATTACTAGTGTTTTGACTTAGCCTAAGTTTCTTTTATCTCGACTAATTTTGTTTCTACAAAAAATGTTTTGACCTACAGCACGGTACAAAGGTGGCTGACAACGGCTCCTGGTGCACCTACGACTCACTGGTACCAACTACGCTGTGTTTTGTCTCAACCCATATACGTCATGCCCGGGCAAGAAATCACTGGCCATCTTCACATGATTGCACATAGTGCTCAGAGTTACACTATTAACTTAACCATGTCAGGTTGGTTTTCGAACTGCTATTTTCGTTTTTCTTTCATTTTGCAAGTGTATTACGGCTATAGTTGTATTAGTTAGATAGTAAATAGTTGTTGTTTCAAGCGTTTAACAAATTTTGGTTACAATAAATTACAAAAGTCATTCCTGTGGTTTGGTGAAATTATGGAAATCGTCCCTCGCAGATACCATTTTGCATAAATGATGTTTAAGTGTGGTGTTTATTTTCAGTTTTGGTTCCTAACTGCTGATCTTTTGTTACCAAAAGCGAATCTAGTTAAGTACTTGAGGGACCAAAAGTGAATGCAACAAGTTCATTGAAGAACTATTTATGCAAACAGTATTGGCAAGTGATGATTTCTGTATTTTTACTAAACCACAAGGAAGATTTCTGTAATTTCTTCTCTATTCTTTCAATTATCTGAAAAATTAATGCATGAAACAACGAATATGACATCTTGCAAAAGAAAGAAGAGACGGTTTGTGAGATGCATCTAAAAGTCTCTTTAGTTTAGGTTAAATGATTGGTAATTAATTAAGTAGTTGTGAGATGCCTTTCCCTTGCTTTGTTTGCTTGCTTTGAGAGCGTTGGCAATGCATGCGGTGAAGCCCTCGGGGAGGCTCACCCCGTGCGGTGAACACCGCCGCCGCCTATGCGGTGAGGGGCACGGTGAGCCCCGTTCGTGAAGTTATACCGAACGGTGGAGTGTATTTTTTTCGAACGTTGGAGATGAAAGAGACGTTGAAAGAGACGTTGGAGGGTAAAATGAAGTGAGTGAAGGGTGAGGGGTGTGTTGCCAACAAAAAATGAGTGAGGGAAGGGAAAAGGGGTGAGGGGTGTGTTGCCAACCCCCTGATAGTCTTGCCCCTTGTTTTTTGTTTGGTGCTCTGTTTTTATATGTTTGTCTTTTGTCCTAGGCCCCTTGTTTGTTGGATTCATGCTTCTATTTGCTTTTACTTGTTGCTCTTTTGTTCCTTGCACTTTTTTCGGTTCTCTATCACTCGGACTTGTGCACGTGCCGGAGGTCTCCCTGGAAGCAGTCTCTCTACTCCTAGGTTTTACTTGGGGTAGGGGTAGGATCTGTCTACATTTCTACCTCCCCCATACCTCGCTTTCGCGGGATTGGGTATGTTGTTGTTGTTGTTGCTGTTGTTGTAGTTCGTGGTAGCTGAATATGTGTATCTGAATGCTAAAAAACTGAATACTGTGGCTTCAACTGACATTAATCAGATCATCAAGTTACAAATGCAATACAAACACTCCATGACCTTTTTTTGATTTGTGCTGTGTAGCTAAAATGTGGGGTCCAGGTGCTGAACAAGGAGGAATACTACAAACGTCAAGCTGTAGACTGGATCTAAAAGAGCCATATTATCGAATGTCACAACCACAAGCCTACTCATCGTCCCAAGATCAGCAGCCCAATCAGCTCTTACAATCGCAGGTACCCATTAGCTTCCTTCATTGAATGGATTATTAATATAACAACAAATAATTAGCTCTTTTGGTTTTCTCCTAAATTACCAGCCGGTGATCATATTTCTCAGTGCTTTGAATAGAAATCTATTATGCTTTTTTGAAAGTAGAAAATAGATGAGATCAATTTCCATGCACCTTGCGAATCATTTGGGTCAAAAGGTGCCCATTTATCACGTCTATTAGAAAATGCTTTCCATCATATATGCACGAGTCATTACAGGAATGATCCTTCCCTTGACTTGTTAGAGAAAAAGCGTCACCATAATTGATCCTTCTCTTACATGAGTAAACGAGTCAATTACAGGAATGATAAACAATTGTTTGGTAGCTTGACTGTTTTTGTTCGAATTACAGGATTTACAACTTTCCTCTCTGGATGAAGACGGGTCGGATTTCATTCAACAACCAATAAATGATTCCGGAGTCCAAATTCATTGACCTTTCAGTGACGTAATGCATTTGATATACACAAACGGTCTAAGCTTTCTGGAAACGTGATCCATCATGTAACATTATACTAGGCACCTAGAAATGTCAGGCGGGTTCTTTATAGACTGCCATCACTCTCATGTATCATTTCAATGCCTGTAAATTAGGTTGTCATGGTTGACCGATTTATTGCTCTTAGAGTGTTTGCATTACTATGTTGAAAAAGTTGACTAATAATTAATCTTTAGCCTCGAGACGTATCTGGGTTATTCTGAATTAGGTATTGCCAAAAGAACAGGACCAGTTGAGGCTGGTGTCAATTGTGCGGTTAAGGCTGATCTAGCTAGGTTGGGACTGGTATTGAGCAAGGCCTGCTTTTAGTATCAATGAAGGTCTTCAATAAATTAACGGCTAGTTCTTTGTCATAATACAAATGTATGTTAACCCATGGTCCTATTCTGGTTTGCTTCTTTTGTTTTGTTTGAAGAAAATTTGAGTTACGGTCTTCACTTGAAAGTGTTATGATTTTACAGCCTAACTAGATGCAAATATGTCATTTTTTTTTTATCACAAATGATGCAAAAGAACCTGATTTTACAATGTTACAAACCAAAATTTAAAAATCAATCTGACAAGGTTTTTTTTTGCAGCAAGTCAATTAGATAAAGCCATCTTGATGGAAGAAGCCTTTAACCTTGTTCAAAACATCAATAGGGGCCTAAAAAGAGGCCTAAAAATAGGCCTAAAATGAGGTGTTATCCTCTTATTGGTTACATTCCCTCTGATGTCACCTTGATATGTCAGCATTCTTCTCATCTCATTTTATTCCAGCCCCAATCTCCAAAATTTTGTCATTTTGAAGAAGTCTCCGTGTTGGTTGCTCATTCAGGTTGCCTAAATATTGTAAAGATTGACGATATATATGAATAAAACAAAGTTCGCCCGTCATAAAATGTTCATGTTTTGCAAGTACCACATGCTATTAAAGTTATACACGTTAACACATACAGAGGATATTATCGTTAGCGTGTTTGTTTACTTAGCTTAATCTCATCTTCTTTTGTTCACATAAGTAGAGTAACCTAAGTGAACAAAAACGTCATGTACAGTAACGAAAAGGATTGTTTTGATTAAAAATGCTGAAGTATTTTGCATCTGGAGAGCAACTTGGGTAGCCAGTTCAAAGCCTAGAGGCTAGACTAGTACAGCACAATCCTTGTTAATTTTAGTGTTAATTACATAAATAAATGGTCACTCTGGTTTGTCGGATTTTACGGGTTTAGTCACGGTACTTTTCTTTCGCTGGGTCATAGCACTGTGGTTTTGTAAGTTGAGCTGTTGATCATGATGGTGTTATCGTTATGGGTATATCCTTAGCTAAAGATGATTGACTTGTAACAGGTTTATAGTTTTCGACGATTAATATATACTTAACTATTTTACGAAAACTAAAAAGAAAGTTTGCACAGATAGAGTACATATACAAAATTTATCACTACTTGTCACCTAAAACATTCCAAGTTAACCTTGACACACGATTATTATATAAATATGTGCACTGATGGGGATCTCACTGCTTCAACGGACTTAATTAATGAGCTCGTTCGTGATGAGTCTCTGGACGCCCGACCTTCCCGGTTTCTTACAGTTAAATCTTTAAATAAGCTATTCAAGATAATTTGTTTGATGGAGAGGTCTTGAACTCATTAAAAAGGAACTCTTGGGTGCAAGTGAATATTTGTGTTGGTTTTGGACCATCTTCCAACCAAGTCTAATCTCTTATTGGATGGATTACAGTGATGTGGTATTACCCTGTCTCTGATTTCTGTGTTTCTTTGTGATTTCAAAGATGAATCCTGGTGAATGGTGATCACTACTTTTAAAATTATCTGAAAATTAAGCTTATATGGCTAAAAGCCTAAAACTATGGAGTTGGTGGTAGTCTCTTCCTCTTCATAACCCGGCATTTGGTGATATATATTTTTTCCAAGAACTTAAATTATCATGGTAATAAGCGGATATCAAAGGCCTACCCTGCAACCTGCTTGTCTCTTATTTGGAGGTTGCGAAACAGAATTCTCTATGCATCGGACGATTAAGAGGTTGGCTCAATCCTACACGAATGTTTAAAGCAATAACAAATTAGATTTACAAAACTTTATTTCATTACTGAAATACGAGAGTACACAAGATTACATAGAAAAATTACATACGAAAACGGAAAACGTAATGGCTAAGAAAAATGATACTCATGCCTAACTTGTATGACCACAATTATGTCTAAAAACAAGATGAAGACGTGCGGCAAGCTTATTGGTGAAGATTAAAATGGAGAAAGTGATAAAGAGATTATGCTTAAAATTAGGCATATGGATGCATCATTCCTTCTCTTGAGAAAATGCTTGGTCCTTGAGTTGAGAAATGCTCTTCTTAGTAGAGCTTTTCCCTAGACTAATTGATTTAAACCCTGGTGATCTAACGGTTTCATAGTTCTGTCATCTTCTCGTCTTTTTTAGGCTGAATGTGTGGGTTTTGGGCTTCGTCTTGTAGCATCGTCTTCTTTTCTCTTTGCCTTTGAATATCATCGTTCTTTCCAATAAACGTTGGCCGAAACTCGAGGCCACATATGATGAGGCCAGACATAGTTCCTTCGTGGCTTGTAAATTTGATTTTCATAGAAAAAGAGTCATCCTTGAATTCATGAGCAGAGTTAAACTTCCACACTTGAATCTCCATCCAGCCATCTTCCCTTTGTTTTGGAACCCGAGTGATACCATTTACGTTCAATGCGCTTGGGGTTATAAAATATACAAATTCAGCCTCATTATTTTCTTTGCGGAGTATGTCACGTACTTCTACCGGACAATGCAGCCCTTCGCATTGTTCTGAAAGCTTGAATACAAGGTAACACACGTATTGTGTATCTGGTGACAACATTTGACTTTTGATTGTGCAATTGAGATGAAATACTTGTTTTGGTAAAAGCTCAATCACCTCTTGAAATCTGCATGTAGGATGGATTAAGGACGAAGTAATATAAATTGACAGGAAACTAAATCCGAGAAGTTAACCATAAAACAAAAAACATAGAGCTAGAAATCTAGTTTTTTGTGTGACATCTACATATTTGGATGTACAATCAAAAAAAGTTTAGCGGTTAAAGGTAGGGGAGGCAATCCATGTGGAGTTCGGGTTGGTGGGTCAGGATACCCCAACCCGAACATGACCTGTTTAAATAACTGGGTCAGACTTGTAACTTCTTTAAATATATTTTCTAAACACGATTCATTTAATTTGCTTATCTAACTAGCCAACTGGGTTGGCGGATTAGTGAGTTGCACTGGTTAAATGTGTTGGCAAGTCGACCCGTTTATCCCACCCAACCCGAACATGGCCCGAAACTTGTTTACACCCAACCCTAACCCAGTTATTTCCGTATCAGTCTCGGGTCGTGTTTCATGTAGCGTCAGGAATTGCGGCCCTTAGTTATAGGAAACTGTAAAAAAGTAGCTATAGTATAAGAAACGAACTTGGATCGGGCTGATTGTTTTGAAGTAAAAAGATCCACATTAGAGAATTTGTATAAAGCTGCCTTTGCCGAAAGCACAAGAAGTTTCTTTTCGTCGACTTCGCCCAACCAGAACAACTCGTCGTAGTTTCTGCATATCTTGAATATTTCTTCAAAGTTAGTTGGAAGTTGCTGCACATGATCCACATTGAAGTTTGATTTCAAGACTTGTTGGACTTCCTTCAACTTTCCGATGTCTTCATTCACCTGTGTGCAAACCATGTTAAATATGCAACATAGAACATGGGTTTAGTTTAATTTTTTGGCATGCATCCGACCTCCTTGTAGAATATAAACAAAAGAGTATATAAGGGAACCAGGGGATATAATTTCAAACTTACTTTGTCAATTGCTCGAAATTCAATGCCTTCAACATAAACCGCACTTTCTCCACAATAGTGTGATGAAAAGCTCTCAAGTAGAAACTCAAAGTCAACGTCTTCGTTCTGATTCAAGAATCGGTACAACTCGATCATCATCCAATCCTCGTCTCTCCATGTTGCGAAATATGCATGTAGATTTTCGAGACCCTTTCTATACTTTAGGTTAACACACATTGGTTTACTTGAAAATTTCCTTGAATCACTAAGTTTGAAGACTAAATAGACCCCATAAACAACATTAGGAGATAAAAATTGAGCTCTTGTCTTGATTTCGATGTTCAAGTCGGAAATATCTAATATCTCCACTACCGTCCCAAACCTGCACATATTATAAACATCGAAGTCCAAATCAGTCATAGCCTTTATTCCCATGCACTCCTACTTTGAATTTCGTAATTTTGGAACAAGATTTTAAATTCTATATTAAAATTTATTGTATCAAAATCTTTTTTTTAAATAGGAAGAAGATTATATAAACCCTATCAAGATGCTAGCAAATTTAAAGTTCACGGTCATGAGAACAGAGGACCCACAACACGAGCATACCTCAACTACATGATTAGAAGGTTTACAAAGTTATAGTAAGTTTTCAAATTTATTTTGTCTTGTACAACATCAGTACTCATTGTTGATATATATTTATGCACGACTACTTTTGTTATTAACCTGATGAGACGAGGTCCGAAGTTTAGTCATACAGAAGGTTTGGGTCTCAAGTGTAAAAGAGCTATAGATGAAGGGCTATTGCTCTGTTTGATTAGTGCAGTGGGATTCAAAGGAATTCAAATATGTTTTATGTAAGTGCAGGAAGTCATTGTGATACGTAAGTGTAATTGATAGTCGAAGGGGTTCTTAAGTTGATCCGATTGGATAATAATTATATATTTAGTTATTAAAAAAGCATAAATAAAATGTACTTACGCTTAACACTTAATATTAACAAAAGGATAGAGAGTTAGAGAGAATAACCTTGACTCTGGAAGAGATTTCCTTTCATGGGGACAAGTGTTTTTGCAGGAAAACATTGTCGCTGAAATCATTTCATTTCTTTCTCCATTACCATCGAATGACAACAACTGATATATAACAAAACATAAATCAGGATCAATTCTTATGATGTGTAAATGCATGTGTGGTATTGAATTATACCTAAAAAATGAATAGATACTTGGAAAAAAGGAAACACAAAATAAATGAGATACAAAATGAACTGCTTACCACTTTGTCTTGTTGAAGGAGGATTCCCTTAGAAAAAATGTCGTAAAGTTCCTCTTTCTTTTTGGCAGAATAGACTTCTGGGCACTTTGACATCTGGATTATTTCTTTATAGTCTTTTGGCAATTTGGGCTCCCATTTCTCATAATCCACCTGTATATACATTAATCAATTAATAAACTCATGTTTCATACAATTACCTTCTTACAGTTTATAAAATAGTTAAACACCATAGTTTAGATATATATGAACCAAAAGTTGACCAATTTTGTCAAACTACAAAAACATACCTGAAATTCCAATGATTTCTTGAGTTGTATGACCACTTCACCAGCTGTTGGCCGTCTTTCTCTCCTGTGATGTATGCATTGATAGGCAATCCTTGCAAATGTAATAAATGATTGTGGCACAATTTGTTCTTTGATACCCTCAAACACTAACTTATCAAGTTTTCCTACATGATAGTGGTGTTTCGCCAAAAAGGGTAAATAAAGATACTCATCATCTAGCTTTTCGGATGAAAGTTTCCCACACAATATGTCAAATAAAACTGCACCCAGCGAGAATATATCAGATTCTTTAGTTAAGAAGCCTGTTTTCGAGTGTAGTGGGTCGTGAGGATATTATCGTTAGCGTGTTTGTTTACTTAGCTTAATCTCATCTTCTTTTGTTCACATAAGTAGAGTAACCTAAGTGAACAAAAACGTCATGTACAGTAACGACAAGGATTGTTTTGATTAAAATTGCTGAAGTATTTTGCATCTGGAGAGCAACTTGGGTAGCCAGTTCAAAGCCTAGAGGCTAGAGGAGTCCCGCACAATCCTTGTTAATTTTAGTGTTAATTACATAAATAAATGGTCACTCTGGTTTGTCGGATTTTACGGGTTTAGTCACGGTAATTTTCTTTCGCTGGGTCATATCACATTATCACTGTGGTTTTGTAAGTTAAGTTGTTGATCATGATGGTGTTATCGTTATGGGTATATCCTTAGCTAAAGATGATTGACTTGTAACAGGTTTATAGTTTTCGACGATTAATATATACTTAACTATTTTACGAAAAATAAAAAGAAAGTTTGCACCGATAAAGTACTTATATACAAAATTTATCACTACTTCACGATTATTATATAAATATGTGCACTGATGGGGATCTCACTGTTTCAACGGACTTAATTAATGAGCTCGTTCGTGATGAGTCTCTGGACGCCTGACCTTCCCGGTTTCTTACAGTGAAATCTTTAAATAAGCTATGCAAGATAATTTGTTTGATGGAGAGGTCTTGAACTCATTAAAAAAGAAATCTTGGGTGCAAGTGAATTTGTGTTGGTTTTGGACCATCTTCCAACCAAGTCTAATCTCTTATTGGATGGATTACAGTGATGTGGTATTACCCTATCTCTGCTTTCTGTGTTTCTTTGTGATTTCAAAGATGAATCCTGGTGATCACTACTTTTAAAATTATCTGAAAATTAAGCTTATATGGCTAAAAGCCTAAAACTATGGAGTTGGTGGTAGTCTCGTCCTCTTCATAACCCGGCATTTGGTGATATATATTTTTTCCAAGAACTTAAATTATCATGGTAATAGGCGGATATCAAAGGCCTACCCCGCAACTTGGTTGTCTCTTATTTGGAGGTGGCGAAACAGAATTCTCTATGCATCGGACGATGCAGAGGTTGGCTCAATCCGACACGAATGTTTAAAGCAATAACAAATTAGATTAAAACTTTATTTAATTACTGAAATACGAGAGTACACAAGATTACATAGAAAAATTACATACGAAAACGGAAAACATAATGGCTAAGAAAAATGATACTCATGCCTAACTTGTATGACCACAATTATAAAAACAAGATGAAGACGTGCGGCAAGCTTACTGGTGAAGATTAAAATGGAGAAAGTGATAAAGAGATTATGCTTAAAATTAGGCATATGGATACATCATTCCTTCTCTTGAGAAAATGCTTGGTCCTTGAGTTGAGAAATGCTCTTCTTAGTAGAGCTTTTCCCTAGACTAATTGATTTAAACCCTGGTGATCTAACGGTTTCATAGTTCCGTCGCATTCTCGTCTTTTTTAGGCTGAATGTGTGGGTTTTGGGCTTCGTCTTGTAGCATTCTCTTCTTTTCTCTTTGCCTTTGAATATCATCGCTGTTTCCAAAAAACATTGGCCGGAACTCAAGGCCACATATAATGAGGCCAGACATAGGTGGTCCTTCATGACTTGTAAATTTCATATCAATAGAAAGAGAGCCATCCTTGAATTCATGAGCTGAGTTAAATTTCCACAGTTGAATCTCCATCCATCCATCTTCCCTTTGTTTCGGAACCCGAGTGATATCATTTATGTTCAATGCGCTTGGGGTTATAAAATAAACAAATTCAGCCTCATTGTTTGCTTTGTGGAGTACGTCTCGTACTTTTACTGGACAATGCAGACCCTGACATTTTTCTGAAAGCTTGAACACAAGGTAACACACGTATTCTGTATCTTGTGACAACAGTTGACTTTTGATCGTGCAATTAAGATGAAATACTTGTTGTGGTAAAAGCTCAATCACCTCTTGAAATCTGCATATAGGATAGATTAAGAACGATGTTATATATAAAGACAGGAAACTACATCCAAGAAGTGAAACTTTTGTCAACCATTTATTCATGAAATTTTAATTGTCAACTACAAATAAAAAAAGCACTGGGTTAGAAAATCTGGTTTTTCATGTGACATCTACATATTTGGGACGTACAATAAAAAAAGTTCAGTGGTTAAAGTGTAGGGCTGGCAATTCATGTGGGATTCAGGTTATTGCCCAACCTGTACATGTCATGTTTAAGCAATTGGGTCAGACTTGTGAACCCCGACTTGTTTAAACATACCTTGAACCCGAACCATTTAACCCGCTTATCTAATTCGGTTGGCGGTTTAGCGAGTTACACTAGTTAAATAGGTTAAATGGGTTGGCACCCGTTTAACCCATTTAACCCATATAACACCTTTAAACAACTATAAAATTAATAATTTCTTTCAAAAAAAAACTTAAACGGGTTGTTGGTCGACATATTTAACCTAACCCGAACATGTCCTGAAACCTATTTACACCCAACCATAACCCGTTTATTTCTTTATCCGTCTCGGTTCGTGTTTCATGTAGTGTCAGGAATTGCCCGCTTCTAGTTAAAGGATACTGTAACAAAAATAGCTATAATATAAGAAGCAAACCTGGACTTGGCTAATGGTTTTGAAGAAAAAAGATCTACATTAGAGAATTTGTATAAAGCTGCCTTTGCCGAAAGCACTAGAAGTTTCTTTTTGTCGACTTCGCCCAACCAGAACAACTCATCGTAGCTTCTACATATCTTGAATATTTCTTCAAAGTTAGTTGGAAGTTGTTGTACCTGATCCGCATTGAAGTTTGATTTCAAGACATGTTGGACTTCCTTCAATTTTCCGATTTCTTCATGTTTCACCTGTGTGTAAACCATGTTTTAGTTTAATTTTTTGACATGTATCCGACCTCTTTGTATAATATAAACAAAAGAGTTAATAATGGAAACAAGGAATTCAAACTTACATTGTCAACTGCTCGAAATTCAATGCCTTCAATATAAACCGCACTTTCTCCACAATAGTGTGATGAAAAGCTCTCAAGTAGAAACTCAAAGTCAACATTTACGTTCTGATTCAAGAATTGGTACAACTCAATCATCATCCAGTCCTTGTCTCTCCATGTTGCAAAATATGCATGTAGAGTTTCGAGTCCCTTTTTATACTTTAGGTTAACACACATCGGTTTACTCGAAAATTTTCTTGAATCACTAAGTTTGAAGACTAAATGGACCCCATAAACGACATTTGGAGATAAAAGTTGAGCGTTTGTCTTTATTTCAATGTTCAATTTGGAAATATCTAACATCTCCGCTACTGATTCAAATCTGCACATATTATAAATATTCAAGTCCCAGTCAGTCATAACCATTATTCCCCCAGATGTACACTTCTACTTTAGAATTTTGTATTTCTTTAAACCAAAATAAATGAGAAAAAACTTAAATTCAAAACTGAAACTTACTGTATCGTAAACATACAATCAACTATGATCATTTTCTTTTAACCATTAAGTTATCGATTTTCTATAGAGGGATAATATATTGAAATACACAAGTAAGATGCTAGAAAAAGTTATGATTCATGGCCGTTCAAACAGAGGGCCCAAAACAGGGTGTACCTAATCCACGTTTTGAAAAAATAAATAAATAAATACAGAATCAAGCTACAGAGTACATATCAACTACAAGCAACATGTAAATATCATACATAAATCTGAGACTATTAGAATTAGTCAAGAAGACACTAAAATCTTATATATGAATTCCATAAATGCATACTTTAAAGTAGCTCTATTCATGTTAGTCACCCTTCAATTAGTGTTATATAGGAAGAACAGTCATTTTAGTTAACATAAAATACAACTTTTTTCAAAATCGGCACTATGTAATCCAATTCCTATAAAAAAATATAATTTTGTCTAAGATTGAATTCCATTCCTTTTGATGAGCGGAAAAGTACATGTTATGCAACCTTAAGCTTGATCATTCTTACCTAATCATTATGTTTTAACATATAATGTTTTTTGTGTACTTTCAGTAAATATCAAGGTTTGACGCATAAATAAACTAAAGCTTGAAGAGACTTTAGAGTTGATATGAAAAGTTATAAGACGCTGAAGGACTGAACCTGTACAAGTTACAAAAGCATATACTATTTAGTGTTCTTCGAGTCTATTAACCATTTGATTAAAAAACATTTTTGTATTATATCTGATTATGAAAGTCAGTTGTTAATATTTCAGATTCTAAAAGTTGTTGATCATATTAGATTGTAGATTAGAACATAAATTTATGCATCTAACAACAATATATATGTACAAACAGAGGTAGAGAGAATAACCTTGATTCTCGAAGAGATTTCCACTCATGTGGACAACTGTTTTTGTAGGAAAACAATGTCGCTGAAATCATTGCATTTCTTTCTCCAATACCATGGAATGACATCGACTGTAATACAACAAAAAAACAAGTCAGACTCAACGTTAGGGTGTGTAAATGCAAGTATGATTTTGATTCATCCATAATAAACTGAAGGATACAAAGAACACAAGATGCACAAAAATGTAAGTGAGATTTGAGAATGAACTCATTACCATTATGTCTTGTTGAAAGAGGATTCGCTTTGAAAAAATGTTGTAAAGATCCTCTTTCTTGATGGTAGAATAAATTTCATGGCACTTTGACTTCTGGATTAGTTCTTTATAGTCTTTAGGTAATTTGGGCTCCCATTCCTCATGATCCTCCTGTATATACATTAATTAATCAATCAATAAAATCGTTTTTCATACAGCTACTTTCTTACCATTTATAAAACAGTTATAGGCCAGTTTTGTCAAAATATAGAAACTTACCTGGAATTCTAATGCTTTCTTAAGATGTATGACCACTTCATGAGCTGTTGGCCGTCTTTCTCTCCTGTGATGTAAGCATTGAAGGGCAATCCTTGTAAATGTAGTATACGACAGTGGCACAATTTGTTCTTTAATACCCTCAAACACTAACTTATCAAGTTTTCCAACATGATAATGGTGTTTAGCCAAAAAGGGTAAATAAAGATACTCATCATCTAGCTCTTCGGATGATAGTTTCCCACACAATATGTCAAATAAAACTGCACCTAGTGAGAATATATCAGACTCTTTAGTTAAGAAGCCTGTTTTCGAGTGTAGTGGGTCACGATAGCCGATTGTGCCTGTAACATTATCGATGACATAGTCTGCATTCTGATTTGTTGGACATACTAAGGAAAGCCCAACACCGGTAATTTTTGCTTTCCAGTCATCAAATAATAGAATGTTGCTGCTGCTGATGTCCCTATGTATTACCATTTCTGGACTTGAAACAGTTCCATGAAGAAACTCCAACCCAATTGCAATATCGATGCATATTTTAAGCCGCATCACCCACGTAAGACTACTATCGCTCAAGTACTTATCAAGACTACCTCTCGATGCGTACTCATATACAATAATTTTTTCATCGTTTTCATCACAGTAGCCTACAAGACCAATGACATTTAAATGTTTATACTCCATAAGGATGTCTAACTCTGCCATAAATTTCGATGCTGCCTGCTCTTTTAAAACTTCAACATCTCCTTGACCCGACTTCTTATCCAACCGCTTTGCAGCAATGATGTTATCTCCAAGAGTACTGTAAGTAGCTCCCTTGTATACATTCCCAGAATCTCCATGACTAATGATATTGTCTTGACTGAAGCCTTTCGTGGCCAACATTATGTCTTCAAGTGACAGTTTGAGGTTGTCCTTGTGGTTCTCCTAAGAATTATTGGGCAATCAGTCGATTTGTTAAGTTAAAAACAAAATGAAACTACTTTGGATCTAAAATTCGTTAGAATTTTTATTTACATTTTAGGTTCTCAATCTCCATGTTCATGTCAATGTTATGGTTGTAAATCAAGGTTCGTTGAGGCAATTTCAAGATTAAAGAAAAAAAAACATATATACATGGAAGAGAAGATTCAGGAGGTTTACCAATGAATTAGTAGCACGACATAAAGTTAAATTACTAAGTTAAATAAAGTTTAAGATCACAAAAAATAAATCACAAAACTTGAGTAACAAGAAAAAACTTACGGTAAAATAGTATTGAGAAAATGCTGTTTACACAAAGTATAATGTATGAAATGTCACACATTACTATCAAGAATATGAAGAAATTATAAAGTTGGCTTTTAAAATACGACTTACCTGAGATTCTAATGCTTTTTTGAGTTCGTTGATGACAACTTCGATTGTTGGACGTTGCGCTTGAGTTTTTGCCACACATCGAAATGCGATTTTTAAAAATATGTCTAAAGACTCTTTATTGGGTCCTTTACTTAAAGAAAAGACATGTTCATCTGTCTCTTCCTTTATCTTGTGATCAACGATTTCCATTACTGTTCCCTTTTCAAAATGATCTCTTGCAATGGGTGCAATTCCCTTCTCATTCTCCTTGGTGTATACAAAATCATAGGCCAACCTCCCAGTCAAGATCTCAAGCAACACTACTCCAAACGAGTAAATGTCTGATTTCTTATTTAGTTTACCATCCTTCTCATATTCCGGATCCAAATACACATATGTACCTGCAATCGTACTGGCATAAATAGTTTGATCTGCTGGATGGAATTTGGAGAGCCCAAAATCCGCAATCTTTGCCTCCCAGTTATCTCCCAATAGAATATTATCACTCTTGATGTCGCGGTGAATCATCTTTTGTTTGCCATGATCTGTGTTGTTGTGAATGTAATTCAAACCATTTGCAATATCAAGACATATATTTAGACGTTGCATCCAATTAAGATTAGTGAGTTTATCACTGCTTCCTAAATAGCTTTCAAGACTTCCTTTCGAAGCATACTCATAAACCAGGATCATTGCACCGTTACCTTCATCATAACAAAAACCAAGAAGCGAGATTACATTCTCATGCTTACAAGTAATTAGAGTTTCAATTTCTGCAATGAACCCTTGCTCTCCTTCTTGATTTTTAATGCGCTTTATGGCTACCGTGCTTCGTTTTCTGGGTAAATCACATTTATCCACCCCTTCTTTCAACGAGGAATTACTGCTATCAAGATATTCAAGATCTGCTTTGTATACTTTACCGAATCCGCCAGAACCGATGCAATATGCGTCATCAAAATTCTTGGTAGCCTCCTTTATATCATTCAGTCCAATCTTCAAGTTTTCCAAGTTCTTCCCCTGCAACATTATGAGGTTGTGCAACATTAAGGATTGGAGTGATATTAAAAGAAGAGAAGTTTTTATAATTAAGTGATATTTATAAAACGGTAAATAAGAATGGTTTTATCCCTAAACTTTGAGTTTGTTTAATCAATTAATTTTTTTGAAATGTTCCTAACTCAAACCAATTTAATTTCATGCTGGTTTTAAGCTGTGTTTTGTATCGTCTAGAATTGTCACCCTACTTGCAACTTTTCCCATTTTCAGATCAAGCAGACCGGTTCAGTTTTTTTGGGCGCGTTTTTTTTAACACCCGAAGTCATGACCTAGTATTCTTTATTTGAACCAGCATCATGCAAATTTAGTGAAAAGAAAACAACCCTTGCCAATAAATAGTTCAGTATTTATTAAATTATTCATATAGATTAAAAATCAAATGAACATTCAAACGTAAGAGTATTAATAAAGAAGCAAGTATAGTTAACGATAAAATGTCGCAAGATAACTACTACTACAACAACAACAACAACAACAAACCCAATCCCGCCGTGGCAGGGTATGGGGGAGGCAGAACGTAGGCAGATCCTACCCCTACCCCAGGATACTCCTAGCATAGAGAGAGGAGTATCCAAAAAAGGTAATTAGTTAAACTATATATTAACTTAAAATCAAGGTTGCAAAAATCGCGAATCGGTAGTTGGGCGGTCGACCACCTTGTAGCTTGTAATCGGTCTAGGCGGGATTAATCGGTGATTAATCGGATTGGCAATACTGACAAATTTTGGTTATTTCCGGCAAGTTTTGTTTATTTCCGGTGATTTTTAGGTATTTCCGATAAGGTATTTTCTAAAAAACAACTTGTAATAGACTTAAACAGTTACTATAAGTGATCAAAATAAGTTTACAGTGAGTTTTGGGTATTTTCGGCAAGATTTATAGGTTTCCGGAAAGTTTGACCACCATTGACCACGATTGACCTATGTGTTTGACCCAGTTACATAAATCGGCAAGGTCGGTGGCCTTGTAGCACCTAATCGGTGATTAATCGGCCTTGTAGACCTTTTTTTGCAACATTGCTCAAAATAATGGATAAAACCATAACTTCACCCTTTTTAAAATATGAGAACGTTCAAAAGCAATAGAATGATTTGTTTTACGTTAACTATTAAAAAGATGATTTTTCATCCCTAAAACTAACGCCTAAAAGTACATCTAACAAATGATCAAGATATGTGACAAGATTGAAAATGAAGATTAAGAAAGAATATACATATGCAGTGTTTCAAGTGATGAATAAAGTGGGAATTAGTTGAAGCATTTTAGTTATATCTAATTGTCATTACTTAACAATTTTAACCTCATCACTTTCTTCGTTCCAAAATTATTGTCATCCAAAAAAAAATACACAATCTAACGAAAGTGGGATTATTTTTACTCATTTGGTCTTTTCTGATTGGTTAAAATGAGAAGTGGATAATTATTTTGGGACATAAAAAACAAAAAGTTATAGTATAAGTAAAAAGGAGTAATTTTTTTTGGTTTGGGTATGCTTTCTTTGTAGGTTCTGTAAATGTAAAAACGGAATCGAGTTTATGTCTATAGTTTTTATTGTTTTTTTAGTTAGTTGAGTTAGCTATTATCGGGGAGGATAAAATTTACTTTTAGTTAAATTGTTATTTATTGGTTGACAAGGACCGGGTGGGTTCTAGAACCCGATTGGATGTTTAGATTTGCGTTTTTTTTAATCTTGTTATGCTTTTAGTTTAAGGGATTATTACTTTATATACCATAGTGCCTCATCTCGTTCACTCACTGAAGACAATGCTCCTAACTTTTAGATGACAATCGATCTCTTAGGATACGCTTGACTTACGACTTTTCAATTTAAGTAATGGAATAAAATAAAATATAGAAGTTTGGAATAAAGGGTTTAAATTTAAGAATACAATTCATTACTAAAAATAAAGGTTCTGAAAAATCCTTATAACAAGTAGCTTAGCTTTTGGTATTTAAGTTACCAAGAAAAGCATACTGAAATCACAAGAGAAGCCACGACGACGCGTCGTCACACGTCGAAACAAGCCACGGGACTTAAAAAATAACATTGGCTTATTGTTTACTTGTAACTCTCAAACTGCTAAAAGTTAGCTGGCGTCATTACCGACCATGAATTCGCAATTAAATTCTGAAGAAAATGCCATCGGCGCTTCATCAATCTCCGTTATAAGTCCGGATAGTCGCCAACAGAAAAGAATTAAAAATACTTTATTTTTTCAAATTACGTCTACCGCTGCGATTAGGTGAATGAGATGTATGTGTATATTTCTGTACTTTTATAAGAGTTTCTTACTTTATTTTCGTTTCCTTTGTATAAGATTCTGACAATTACTTCTTTGAAAATATTAATATAACTTACTTATACTAGTGAAATATAGTGTCTTTGAAAGGCTTTTATTATATTAACTTCTTTTTTCATGTTATCAACTTATATAAAACAATTATTTAAAATATGAAGCTATCAGTTAATATCAATAACTATTTAAACTAACTCGTAGTTTAATAAGCCCCACGGTGGGCGCTTCTATATTTCTTTGACCTTTTACTCAAAAGAAAACTCTTAGTTTAATAAAACGAATATAGTGCCATCATGGTTAACATTTGTCGAGATATATAATCAATTATTAATGTGCATGGAAGGGGTCCGGTAAGAAGAAAAACTAAAATAAGAAGAATGAGAAGTATTTCTAGCCACACATATGAAATAGGAGGGACAATATAAGGGGAGATGAATCTATTTTTATAGGTGCATCTGAAATGTGTGATTGTTGTTTTTTCTTACCATTCTTATTTTAATTTTTTTTCTTATTTGATCATAACTCAATGTGTACATATCGAAAATGAACGTACTACATATTTTTATTACATGCTTAGCTAAAGTTTTTAAAAATTTCTAACTTGAATCCTTTATAAACCAAAATATAAAGTAATGCACCATAATAATATATTTTATCTGATAGAATTATCATGCAATCATGTTCCACAGCGAATAGCGGCCACGTAACACTCGTTCACCACATTTATCATAAAAGATTTAGTTTTAGATAATGCTTTTTAGTTGTATGATATTATAATCTAAGGAAAAAAAAAGNTCGCCGCTGCCTCCACTGTACCACCAACCGTCACCCACTACCGCCGTTGGATCACCTGTTCAAACTGTAATTAATTAGTTTTAAATTTTTTAGTAGTATATTTTCAATTTTAAAAACTTACAAAAGTCAACAACTGATAGCCTTTTGTTTATTCCCATGATTTTGACTGCACAACTTAACTTGTATTATTTCAATGTTTCAAACTTTATTTTTTCAACAAACTAGTGTTTGTTTAGTGTCTATTATTTAGTAGGACCCTTGTATATGTTGGTATTTTAGTGTAAAATAGATTGAGTTTAATATACATATAAGGGTCGACACTTATATGAATATTAACTGGACTAACGGGGGTTCCAAGGGGGCGGTAGCCCCCTTGGTGGGGGTTCGGGGGCAACGCCCCTGAGAGAAGCAGGGTCCAAGGGGCGGCAGCCCCTGGCAGGGTCCAAGGGGCAGCGCCCCTGGCTGGGGTCGAGCTGCCAGGTCAGCTGGAAAATTTTTTATTTCCAATAAGTTGCTATGTTAAAAATTCCTCAGAAAATTAAATTTTCGGAAATTGAGGGACTAAATTTTGACAACTTGAAACCTTGAAACTGCCTAAAAGCAGTTAACCCTAAATCCCGTTTTCTGGTGGATCATACAGATAGTAAAATAGGAGGGACAATATAAGGGGAGATGAATCTATTTTTATAGGTGCATCTGAAATGTGTGATTGTTGTTTTTTCTTACCATTCTTATTTTAATTTTTTTTCTTATTTGATCATAACTCAATGTGTATATATCGAAAATGAACGTACTACATATTTTTATTACATGCTTAGCTAAAGTTTTTAAAAATTTCTAACTTGAATCCTTTATAAACCAAAATATAAAGTAATGCACCATAATAATATATTTTATCTGATAGAATTATCATGCAATCATGTTCCACAGCGAATAGCGGCCACGTAACACTCGTTCACCACATTTATCATAAAAGATTTAGTTTTAGATAATACTTTTTAGTTGTATGATATTATAATCTAAGAAAAAAAAAAGTGTTAAAAAATTAAATAATGTAAAATCAAAATCACATACAAGTTTAGTAAGGTAATAATTTTTTGATATACTGGCATTTGTAGTGAGGACACATAGTGGAGTAGTGGTAATATACTAACATGGTTAAACCAGACATAACAGTTGGTAACATACAATGACTCTTGTTTATTAATTAGGATAATCGACTTTAAATTAAAGTTTAAGTAAATAAATTACGTACCTTCAAGCGATTAAGTGATGTACGGTCGAGTGGATTTTCATGTTTCCACTGATGATCCAAAGCTTTCTCAAGTCTTTTGACAACCTGATCTATATGCGGACGCTTCGCCCGTTCCTCTTGTATGCAGAAATGTGCTGTCTCTGAGAAGATTTTGAATGCCTCTTGGTCCATCTGTTGTCGTAAATGCGGATTGATCATTTCATCCAATTGAGATTTTTTCAGTTGACTTAATAAGTCCTCTCCCAAATCTTCATCTGGAAGAACTGCACTCCTTCCGCACACGACTTCATATAAAACAACACCGAACGAATACACATCTGACTTGTGGGTCACACCACCAGTCTTATTATATTTTGGGTCCAGGTATGCATTCTTAACAATATCACGAGTAAGAAGAAGACGGTGCCTTCGAGCTACTGTGTTTTTCAACGAAAATTTAAAACCAGATAACTTTGGTTCCCATTTGTCATCTAGTAAAATTTTCGAGCTCCTGATGTTGCAATGTATGACACTAAAATCTCGTCCAACATCATAGTGGATGTAGCTCAATGCATTTGCAACACCAACACAAATCTTCAACCTTTGCATCCATGTGAGGTTCTCGTCACTTAGATATTTTTCGAGACTTTCATTGGCTTCCTTCTTGTATACGATAATCTTGTTGGTCTCAGTATCACAAAACCCAATAAGAGACACTAGATTCTTGTGTTCGAGACTAGAAAGTGTTGGTATTTTAGTGTAAAATAGATTGAGTTTAATATACATATAAGGGTCGACACTTATATGAATATTAACTGGACTAACGGGGGTTCCAAGGGGGCGGTAGCCCCCTTGGTGGGGGTTCGGGGGCAACGCCCCTGAGAGAAGCAGGGTCCAAGGGGCGGCAGCCCCTGGCAGGGTCCAAGGGGCAGC
>LBNU01021407.1:321712-338097 GCA_014162995.1 Artemisia annua | reverse complement strand
TCAAGGATTTTTTTTTTTTTTTTTTTAGGGGGTTTTAGTTTTTGGTGTTTTTTGTGAGGGTAATGAGGTGACGTTGAGGTGGCAGATGAATAACATGTTATTCGTCATTATGTACTACACCTTGCACTCTTACTTTAGTGTCATCAATTATTTTGTGTAATTAATTACTCGAGATCAAAGTGATTTCAAATTAAGTTATAACGAGCTGGGAAACCCGCGCGTTGCCGCGAGAGTGCTTTGTTGATAGTGTCGAGTATTGCTTTATTGTTTTTGGGTTATTGTTGGTAAACGTTAAGTTGGTTAACATCCAAATGGACAACATAACTGATATTCTAATCGTTTGTGCATGTCCTAATATCACTACAATTGTAACCTTAAATGCATGATGCAGTTATTGTATTGGTATTTTAAAAATCATCTAAAACAAAGAGAATCCTCACAGAAAACAGTATGAAAGAATCTGATATTACTAAAGTATATGTTACACATTTCTTTGCTTATAGTTCTTGGTCCAACATCATGTATATCAACCTTTGCTGGTGTATGAAGGCCATCCCTAGTCATTTCTCTTTCATTTGTCTAAAGTATGGTTATGTTTGATACTGTTTGCAGCCAGTGGTTGATGCTTTTGATCCAAGGTTATTAGTGGCGCCTGCAATTTCTCATGTCATCAATTTCACTACTGTCAAGGTATTGCTCTTTTTAATTGCTAATCACAGTAAATAATGTTACCCTCTGTCCTCCTTGAAGACTTCTACGATGTTCTTTTAAAAGATAACTATGTTCTAAAGTGAAGCTCGGAGATAAAAGCCTAAAAGATCTTGGTGCTATTATGCCGAGACAACTCGATCTCATAAACATAATAAAATCCTAATTTAACCTAAAAAGGATAATTATGCTTGATTCATGTCACTAAATGAAAATACACATCACAATTGCTGTATAATGACATTTTCAGGAAGAGGACTTGTACGAAATCAACATTCCTTTGAAATTCACCGCTTCTGTTGGAACAAGAATACATGGTTTGGCATGTTGGTTTGATGTTCTGTTTAATGGCAGGTAATAGTTTATATGCTTATAAATAATGAACGAG
The DNA here is from genome assembly GCA_014162995.1 of Artemisia annua. Lineage (NCBI taxonomy): Eukaryota > Viridiplantae > Streptophyta > Magnoliopsida > Asterales > Asteraceae > Artemisia > Artemisia annua. Next base: position 337,001 of record LBNU01021407.1, on the reverse strand, counting down.
ATTTTATTTTATATGGATCGAAACAGGGTGTTTTTTTGTCGAAAGAATGATAATGATCTATTTATTATTTAGTGTTAAGTATGATTAAAAAACAATTACAATGCATTAAAATTTTACTTTTGGCAACTTTTAACTTGTTTTTTTATCCCTTAAACGCATTTGACCCGTTTCTTTTATGACTGATGTTTTGACTTAGCCTAAGTATCTTTTATCATTACTAATTTTGTTTCTACATTAAACGTTTTGACCTACAGCACGGTACAAAGGTGGCTGACAACGGCTCCTGGCGCACCTACGACTCACTGGTACCAACTACGCTGTGTTTTGTCTCAACCCATATACGTCATGCCCGGGCAAGAAATCACTGGCCATCTTCACATGATTGCGCATAGTGCTCAGAGTTACACTATTAACTTAACCATGTCAGGTTGGTTGTCGAACTGCTATTTTCGTTTTTTCTTCATTTTGCAAGTGTATTATGGCTATAGTTGTATTAGTTAGGTAGTAAATAGTTGATTGTTTCAAGCGGTTAACAAATTTTGGTTACAGTAAATTACATAAATCTTTCCTGTGGTTTGGTGAAATTATGGAAATCGTCCCTCGCTGATACCATTTTGCATAAATGATCCTTGAAAGTGGTGTTTGTTTTCAGTTTTGGTCCCTAACTGCTGATCTTTTGTTACCAAAAGTGAATCTAGTTACGTAGTCGAGGGACCAAAAGTGAATGCAACAAGTGCATTGAAGAACTATTTATGCAAACAATATTGGCAAGTGATGATTCTGTATTTTTACTAAACCACAAGGAAGATTTCTGTAATTTACTCTCTACTCTTTCAGTTATCTGAAAAATTAATGCATAAAACGACGAATATGACATCTTGCAAAAGAAAGGAGACGGTTTGTGAGATGCATCGAAAAGTCACTTTTTAGTTTAGGTTAAATGATTGGTAATGAAGTAGTTTTGTAGTTCCTGGTAGCTGATATGTGTATCTCGATACTAAAAAACTGAATATTGTGGCTTCAAATCACATTAATCAGATCATCAAGTTACAAATGCAAATATAAACACCCCCGTGACCTTTTTTTGATTTGTGTTGTGTAGCTAAAATGTGGGGCCCAGGTGCTGAACAAGGAGGAATACTACAAACGTCAAGCTGTAGACTGGATCTGAAAGAGCCATATTATCGAATGTCGCAACCACAAGCCTACTCATCGTCCCAAGATCAGCAGCCTAATCAGCTCTTACAATCGCAGGTACCTCCTTCATTGAATGGATTATTAATATAACAAATAATTAGCTCTTTTAGTTTTCTCCTAAATTACCGGTGATCATATTTCTCAGTGCTTCGAATAGAAATCTACTATGCTTTTTTGAAAGTAGAAAATAGATAGTTGAGAACTTGAGATCAATTTCCATGCACCTTGCGAATCATTTGGGTCAAAAGGTGCCCATTTATCACGTCTATTAGAAAATGCTTTCCATCATATATGCATGAGTCATTACAGGAATGATCCTTCCCTTGACTTGTTAGAGAAAAAGCGTCACCATAATTGATAAACAATTGTTCTCAGTGCTTTCAATAGAAATCTACTATGCTTTTCTCTAAACAATTGTTCTCAGTGCTTTCAATAGAAATCTACTATGCTTTTCTCTTACATGAGTAAACGAGTCAATTACAGGAATGATAAACAATTGTTTGTTAGCTTGACTGTTTTTCGTTCGAATTACAGGATTTACAACTTTCCTCTCTGGATGAGGATGGGTCGGATTTCATTCAACAACCGATAAATGATTCCGGAGTCCAAATTCATTGACCTTTCAGTGACGTAATGCATTTGATATACACAAACGGTCTAAGCTTTCTGGAAACGTGATCCATCATGTAACATTATACTAGGCACCTAGAAATGTCAGGCGGGTTCTTTATAGACTGCCATCACTCTCATGTATCATTTCAATGCCTGTAAATTAGGTTGTCATGGTTGACCGATTTATTGCTCTTAGAGTGTTTGCATTACTATGTTGAAAAAGTTGACTAATAATTAATCTTTAGCCTCGAGATGAAGTTGATCGACATTTGTGCCCATAAAGTCCCTAACTATATGATTTGCCCTATTAATTAGTTCATATCTGGGTTATTCTGAATTAGGTATTGCCAAAAGAACAGGACCAGTTGAGGCTGGTGTCAATTGTGCGGTTAAGGCTGATCTAGCTAGGTTGGGACTGGTATTGAGCAAGGCCTGCTTTTAGTATCAACGAAGGTCTTCAATAAATCAACGGCTAGTTCTTTGTCATAATACAAATGTATGTTACCCATGGTCCTATTCTGGTTTGCTTCTTTTGTTTGGTTTGAAGAAAACTCGAGTTACGGTCTTCACTAGATGCAAATATGTCATTTTTTTTTATCACAAATTTCGTCTAGTTTGTGATGTAAAAGAACCTGATTTTACTATGTTACAAACCAAAATTTAAAAAACAATCTGACAAGGTTTTTTTGCAGCAAGTCATTTAGATAAAGCCATCTTGATGGACGAAGCCTTTAACCTTGTTCAAAACATCAATATTTGCTCACAATGAAATAATTTGTATAGTGCCTTGAAAACGAAAAAGAGCGACACCCCTATAGCTCCGAGAGAGTAACAAAGACATCTTGATATGTCAGTATGAACCGTTACTAACAAAAGGTAAACTTTTTAGATTATGCTGGTTTTGTCCTGATGATTTTTAATTGCTAATAGAACTATTTATCAATGACTTATCTTACATACGATAAAAGTTGTACATGTTTTCAAATGTAACGAGTAGGAGACTTATATATTTTCCCTCGCAGTTCATGATCAATAAGCATTCTTCTCATCTCATTTTATTCCAGCCCCAATCTCCAAAATTTTGTCATTTTGAAGAAGTCTCCGTGTTGGTCGCTCATTCAGGTTGCCTAAATATTGTAAAGATTGACGATATATATGAATAAAACAAAGTTCGCCCGTCATAAAATGTTCATGTTCTGCAAGTACCACATGCTATTAAAGTTATACACGTTAACACATACAGAGGATATTATAAACTCTTTCGTAGGTGACCCATTGATGAGAACCGAGGCATAAGCCGAGTTGAGACACCCTTTAATCCACATTCTCCATTTTTGACTAAAACCCATTTGCATCATGATATTGTCTAAAAAGTTCCAATCAAGTGAGTCAAAGGCTTTTTCGAAGTCAACCTTTAAAAGGAAGAGACGTTTTTTCTTACTTTTTGCCCACGCAATAATTTCGTTGACCATAAGAGGTCCATCAACGGACAAACGTATTGCAAAAACATTTTATTCAAATGGATTGTATGAAAATAATGTGATCGGTGATTTGTACACTTCTCAAGTTGCTTCTTGCATTGCATGTATCGTATGTCGTAAGATTTTGTTGATTGTATCTTGTCGTACATGGTTATATGTGCGATGCACAAATCGACTCTTTTTAATCATGTTTGGTTCGTTAGCAGACTAAACAAATTTCACAATTTCAATAGCTTTACTTTAGTAGTTGTCAAAAAACCATAAATAAAGTGATAGCTACATCAACATCCATTCCTCATCAATTGATATTTCCACCACAAGAGCTTGCATAAAAGAGAATGTCGATTTTACCGATTCATTGGGTCATTTTCTCTCGTCGTTGCATGTGTTGATTTATGTGGTTGTATGAAGCATCAGCATTTTATCGACGGTTAAGCTAGTCTTATCATTGTAAGGGAATAGTCTGATACGACAACTTACAATGACAGTTGCGACTTTATTCCAACTGATATTACTTTTATTACAATGACGATCCCATTTATAACGATGTACGAAACCACATAATTCAACCAAGCGGCATGCAAGATCCAAATATTATTTGTATCTATATGGAAAAATAGCATCAGTCGATATCGATACCATGCATATGGATCCAACATATCTTGCATAAGGATACAAAATTAGTCGTATATGCCGTCCACACGTTATGCATTACCATGTCTAATACATAACAAAGCTATCCATCGTTTTATTAAATTTAGTGTCGCTATTTATTTTCAAAGAGCAAGATCTTTGGTGTCGATGGATCTCAATACGCAGACCATGTACCAAATGGAAGCGTTGTGGTGACTTCACCTCAAACCGAACCAAAATATGATTATAGACTCCCAAATGCTTTCTTCGTTCTCTCATTAGTCATATATCAACAGAATATACACCCCTAAGACTCGATCATAAAGCCCACAAGGGCACAACTTTTGACTATAACCCCTAACTCATGGTTCGATACATTTGCCTCTCCATATCTGGCTTGCCACACAACACCAATAGACATCATCTTCAAACCAACCTCTAGGTCTAGTTAGTAGACTGAGGGTCGTATCAACATCAACCGAAACATGGAAGTTCAACATAATTTGCCGGTAATTGATGTACTCACTTTCTTCGGCTATAATAGTATCCCCCGCCTGATTGATGCGGGTATCTGTGGCGGGACCCAGACCTCCCTCCATGACCTTCCCACGAGTGGCCTCTGTAGACTATTCTGCCACCGCCACTCTGACTCCAGCTAACAGGAAGATTACTCATTGCATTAAGTTCCTCTTCTTCTCTATCATTATATTCCAAAACAAGCCTTTTAATATCTTGTTTTTCTTCCAATTCGGCTGCTTCCTTTTGTTTTGTGCTTTGTACAAGGGAGCTGTCGCTTGGTATTAGCATCTGTTTTGTTTGTTGTTTGCTCCCTCGTTTGATCAAGACTTTGACTTGCACCTCCTTGCGTCCTCCAGACTCGTAATCTAATGCCTCATCACCACTTTCTCCCTCGCTTACCTTTCCATGGTGATCTCTTGTGGACCCCTCAAAGATATTCATTGGTATCATCATGTTAAGTGTTGGCCGGGCCCGCAACTCCAGTTTTCTTGAATCCAAGCTTTCCTGCATTAGAAACACGAGGCAAAATTATAATGCTGGAATATAAAGATTCTACCTGAGAACTGTGACGAGGTGTTAATTATAAATCACCTTTAACCTAATTCATGAAATCTGTATGTGCAGCATTCTTAATTCAACTACATATAAAGTAAGCATATGATACTTACTCTATTGATTCCACAAACAGTAAACAATGAACCTTTGTGGTCCAGTGAGCAGTATCATAGTCAAAAGTGATAGTAGCCGACAACTGGACAATCAAAAAATTTAGGTGGCAATTTGACCCATTTACTAATGAAGTGAGTTGATTTGGGTCATGAAATTATCAAACAGGTCAAATGAAAAAAGGAGCCAAGGGAAGGGCTCAAATTACTTGAAAGTCGCCCAAAGTCTATTTAAGGCCTTCCTTTTTTGGTTGTTTTATTTTTTTTAACCCAAAAAAACTCAGACCCGTGACTGTTTGGTTAACATTCAAAATCCATCTTATCATAAGAATGTACTTACTCCACGATGTTCAAGATGGTTTTTGCTCCTTTATAGTTGCAACTTGCAAGTTTTAGAAAGACATACATATATAAAACAGGAGTGCGTCCGAGAATTTCGACCACAAGAGTCAGTTCTAGGAACATAAGAAGTCACTGTGTGCCTAGATATGCAAAAAATTCCAATCAAATAAAGAAAGCTTGCTTACCTGCATTAGAGCCCTAAATTCTCTGTCGAAATCAGCTTCTTCCTCAGGATCCACTAGCATTACTTTCTGCCTGACATGAATTTCATCATCCTCATCTGTAGCTTGACCGTCCCTTTCAGCATAATCATCATCGGTGTCACATGCATCGTCATCAAGCTCTTCCTCATCATCATTGCCGTCTGGATCCATTGTGCTACCCTGTGATGCACTGTCGTAATCCCCATTACCTTCTTCATGGGCCCCGCCATTTTCTTCAACGCCATTTGCAAGAGCTTGACCGTTGAGCGAGGAGCTTCTGGAAGCTGACATGCTAGCAGGTTTTTCCCGCTCCATGTGCTTCTCACCACTGGCCTTATCGGTTAAAACTGTGCGCTCATGCTCCTCAAGCTGAACCAGAGCAGCATCAACTTCTTCAATAGTTGAATAACGAGTCATGTTGGGGCGAAGATCAGCAAACAAATCCTGTAAATAGTTGAATTGTTAAGTTCTTTTCTTAGGTCACTCCAGATTTTGAAAAACACACTTGAAAAACTAACCTGCAAGTCGAATTCAATATCAAGAGGTAGTGGACCTTTACTTAGAATGTATCGTTGGAAATGAATCAAAAATCGATCTAGTTTCCTCTTTGATGAACCTCGACCAAAGTAGTGCCCACAAGTCTCGAGAAGTGTGATAATCATCCTAATGCGGAAGCAGTCTTCAGGTGGATCAAGCACATCTTGCTGGAGGAGATTTAAAATTTAGGTAAAAAGAAATAACAAATCAGAAAATGATTTACATGTGGCAGCTTAGAATATATGAATTATATACACAGAAGACTTGTACCTCTTCTGTTCCGTGGCCAAAAACGAGAATCAGATATAGAGTATCAAAAACAACAGACGAATCCACATGTTCATAATTGTATAGCTCGCCTAAGAAACGCATATGAGCAATTCGGCGTTGCTGCATCCCATATTCATTTATCTCCAATCCTAGACGAATTTCCTCTAGTACCTTTTTTTTTTTATCACAAATGATGCAAAAGAACCTGATTTTACAATGTTACAAACCAAAATTTAAAAATCAATCTGACAAGGTTTTTTTGCAGCAAGTCAATTAGATAAAGCCATCTTGATGGAAGAAGCCTTTAACCTTGTTCAAAACATCAATAGGGGCCTAAAAAGAGGCCTAAAAATAGGCCTAAAATGAGGTGTTATCCTCTTATTGGTTACATTCCCTCTGATGTCACCAATGAGAAGCTGACAGCTCTTTTTAGGTCTATTTTTAGGCCTCTTTTTAGGCCTACTTATCATTTTCCCACAATGAAATAATTTGTATAGTGCCTTGAAAACGAAAAAGAGCGACACCCCTATAGCTCCGAGAGAGTAAACCTTGATTCAGGTTGCCTAAATATTGTAAAGATTGATATGTCAGCATTCTTCTCATCTCATTTTATTCCAGCCCCAATCTCCAAAATTTTGTCATTTTGAAGAGGTCTCCGTGTTGGTTGCTCATTCAGGTTGCCTAAATATTGTAAAGATTGACGATATATATGAATAAAACAAAGTTCGCCCGTCATAAAATGTTCATGTTTTGCAAGTTCCACATGCTATTAAAGTTATACACGTTAACACATACAGAGGATATTATCGTTAGCGTGTTTGTTTACTTAGCTTAATCTCATCTTCTTTTGTTCACATAAGTAGAGTAACCTAAGTGAACAAAAACGTCATGTACAGTAACGAAAAGGATTGTTTTGATTAAAAATGCTGAAGTATTTTGCATCTGGAGAGCAACTTGGGTAGCCAGTTCAAAGCCTAGAGGCTAGACTAGTACAGCACAATCCTTGTTAATTTTAGTGTTAATTACATAAATAAATGGTCACTCTGGTTTGTCAGATTTTACGGGTTTAGTCACGGTACTTTTCTTTCGCTGGGTCATAGCACTGTGGTTTTGTAAGTTGAGCTGTTGATGATGATGGTGTTATCGTTATGGGTATATCCTTAGCTAAAGATGATTGACTTGTAACAGGTTTATAGTTTTCGACGATTAATATATACTTAACTATTTTACGAAAAATAAAAAGGAAGTTTGCACCGATAGAGTACTTATATACAAAATTTATCACTACTGGTCACCTAAAACATCCCAGTTAACCTTGACACACGATTATTGTATAAATATGTGCACTGATGGGGATCTCACTGCTTCAACGGACTTAATTAATGAGCTCGTTCGTGATGAGTCTCTGGACGCCCGACCTTCCTGGTTTCTTACAGTGAAATCTTTAAATAAGCTATTCAAGATAATTTGTTTGATGGAGAGGTCTTGAACTCATTAAAAAGGAATTCTTGGGTGCAAGTGAATATTTGTGTTGGTTTCGGACCATCTTCGAAGCAAGTCTAATCTCTTGTGATGTGGTATTACCCGTCTCCAATTTCTGTGTTTTCTTTGTGATTTCAAAGATGAATCCTGGTGATCAATGCTTTTAAAATTATCTGAAAATTAAGCTTATATGGCTACAACTATGGAGTTGGTGGTAGTCTGGTCCTCTTCATAACCCCGCATTTGGTGATATATATTTTTTCTAAGAACTTAAATTATCATGGTAATAAGTGGATATCAAAGGCCTACCCGCAACCTGGTTGTCTCTTATTTGGAGGTGGCAAAGCAGAATTCTCTATGCATCGGACGATGTAGAGGTTGGCTCATTCCGACACGAATGTTTAAAGCAATAACAAATTAGATTTGCCTTTAAAAAAAAAATAACAAATTAGATTTACATAACTTTATTTCATTACTGAAATACGAGAGTACACAAGATTACATAGAAAAATTACATACGAAAACGGAAAACGTAATGGCTAAGAAAAATGATACTCATGCCTAACTTGTATGACTACAATTATGTCTAAAAACAAGATGAAGACGTGCGTCAAGCTTATTGGTGAAGATTTAAATGGAGAAAGTAATAAATATATTATGCTTAAATTAGGCATATGGATACATCATTCCTTCTCTTGAGAAAATGCTTAGTCCTTGAGTTGAGAAATGCTCTTCTTAGTAGAGCTTTTCCCTAGACTAATTGATTTAAACCCTGGTGATCTAACGGTTTCATAGTTCTGTCGTCTTCTCGTCTTTCTTAGGCTGAATGTGTGGGTTTTGGGCTTCGTCTCGTAGCATCGTCTTCTTTTCTCTTTGCCTTTGAATATCATCGTTCTTTCCAATGAAAGTTGGCCGAAACTCGAGGCCACATATGATGAGGCCAGACATAGTTCCTTCATGGCTTGTAAATTTCATTTTCATAGAAAAAGAGTCATCCTTGAATTCATGAGCAGAGTTAAACTTCCACAGTTGAATCTCCATCCAGCCATCTTCCCTTTGTTTTGGAACCCGAGTGATACCATTTACGTTCAATGCGCTTGGGGTTATAAAATATACAAATTCAGCCTCATTGTTTTCTTTGTGGAGTATGTCTCGTACTTCTACTGGACAATGCAGCCCTTCGCATTGTTCTGAAAGCTTGAATACAAGGTAACACACGTATTCTGTATCTGGTGACAACATTTGACTTTTGATTGTGCAATTGAGATGAAATACTTGTTTTGGTAAAAGCTCAATCACCTCTTGAAATCTGCATGTAGGATGGATTAAGGACGAAGTAATATATATTGACAGGAAACTAAATCCGAGAAGTTAACCATAAAACAAAAAACATAGAGCTAGAAATCTAGTTTTTTGTGTGACATCTACATATTTGGATGTACAATCAAAAAAAGTTTAGCGGTTAAAGGTAGGGCAGGCAAAATCCATGTGGAGTTCGGGTTGGTGGGTCAGGATACCCCACCCGAACATGACCTGTTTAAATAACTGGGTCAGACTTGTAACTTCTTTAAATATATTTTCTAAACACGATTCATTTAATTTGCTTATCTAACTAGCCAACTGGGTTGGCGGATTAGCGAGTTGCACTGGTTAAATGTGTTGGCAAGTCGACCCGTTTATCCCACCCAACCCGAACATGGCCCGAAACTTGTTTACACCCAACCCTAACCCAGTTATTTCCGTATCAGTCTCGGGTCGTGTTTCATGTAGTTTCTGCATATCTTGAATATTTCTTCAAAGTTAGTTGGAAACTGTAAAAAATTAGCTATAGTATAAGAAACGAACTTGGATCGGGCTGATGGTTTTGAAGTAAAAAGATCCACATTAGAGAATTTGTATAAAGCTGCCTTTGCCGAAAGCACAAGAAGTTTCTTTTCGTCGACTTCGCCCAACCAGAACAACTCGTCGTAGTTTCTGCATATCTTGAATATTTCTTCAAAGTTAGTTTGAAGTTGCTGCACATGATCCACATTGAAGTTTGATTTCAAGACTTGTTGGACTTCCTTTAATTTTCCGATGTCTTCATTCACCTGTGTGCAAACCATGTTAAATATGCAACATAGAACATGGGTTTAGTTTAATTTTTTGGCATGCATCCGACCTCCTTGTATAATATAAACAAAAGAGTATATAATGGAACCAGGGGATATAATTTCAAACTTACTTTGTCAATTGCTCGAAATTCAATGCCTTCAACATAAACCGCACTTTCTCCACAATAGTGTGATGAAAAGCTCTCAAGTAGAAACTCAAAGTCAACGTCTTCGTTCTGATTCAAGAATCGGTACAACTCGATCATCATCCAATCCTCGTCTCTCCATGTTGCGAAATATGCATGTAGATTTTCGAGACCCTTTCTATACTTTAGGTTAACACACATTGGTTTACTTGAAAATTTCCTTGGATCACTAAGTTTGAAGACGAAATAGACCCCATAAAGAACATCAGGAGATAAAAATTGAGCTCTTGTCTTGATATCAATGTTCAAGTCGGAAATATCTAATATCTCCACTACCGTCCCAAACCTGCACATATTATAAACATCAAAGTCCAAATCAGTCATAGCCTTTATTCCCATGCACTTCTACTTTTGAATTTCATAATTTTTGGAATAAGAGTTTAAATTCTATATTAAAATTTATTGTATCAAACAAATCTTTTTTTAAATAAAGGGAAGAAGATTATATAAACCATATCAAGATGCTAGCAAATTTAAAGTTCACGGTCATGAGAACAGAGGACCCACAACACGGGCATACCTCAACTACCTGATTAGAAGGTTTACAAAATTACAGTAAGTATTAAAATTTATTTTGTCTAGTACAACATCAGTACTCATTGTTGATATGTATGTATGCAGGACCACTTTTGTTATTAACCTTATGAGACGAGGTCCGATGTTTAGTCATACAGAAGGTTTGGGTCTAAAGTGTAAAAGAGCTATAGATGAAGGGCTATTGCTCTGTTTGATTAGTGCAGTGAGATTCAAAGGAATTCAAATATGTTTTATGTAAGTGCAGGAAGTCATTGTGAGAAGTGTAATACATAGTCAAAGGGGTTCTTAAGTTGATCCGACTGGATTAGAATTATATATTTAGTTATTAAAGAAGCACAAATAAAATGTACTTACGCTTAACACTTAATATTAACAAAAACATAGAGAGTTAGAGAGAATAACCTTGATTCTGGAAGAGATTTCCTTTCATGGGGACAAGTGTTTTTGTAGGAAAACATTGTCGCTGAAACCATTTCATTTCTTTCTCCATTACCATCGAATGACAACAACTGATATATAACAAAACATAAATCAGGATCAATTCTTATGATGTGTAAATGCATGTGTGGCATTGAATTATCCGTAAAAAACGAATAGATACTTGGATAAAAGGAAACACAAAATAAACGAGATACAAAATGAACTGCTTACCACTTTGTCTTGTTGAAGGAGGATTCCCTTAGAAAAAATGTTGTAAAGTTCCTCTTTCTTTTTGGCAGAATAGACTTCTGGGCACTTTGACATTTGGATTATTTCTTTATAGTCTTTTGGCAATTTGGGCTCCCATTTCTCATAATCCACCTGTATATACATTAATCAATTAATAAACTCATGTTTCATACAATTACCTTCTTACAGTTTATAAAATAGTTAAACACCATAGTTTAGATATATATGAATCAAAAGTTGACCAATTTTGTCAAACTATGAAAACTTACCTGAAATTCCATTGATTTCTTGAGTTGTATGACCACTTCATGAGCTGTTGGCCGTCTTTCTCTCCTGTGATGTAAGCATTGAAAGGCAATCCTTGTAAAGGTAATATATGACTGTGGCACAATTTGTTCTTTGATACCCTCGAACACTAACTTATCAAGTTTTCCTACATGATAGTGGTGTTTAGCCAAAAAGGGTAAATAAAGATACTTATCATCTAGCTCTTTGGATGATAGTTTCCCACACAATATGTCAAATAAAACCGCGCCCAGTGAGAATATATCAGACTCTTTAGTTAAGAAGCCTGTTTTCGAGTGTAGTGGGTCACGATAGCCAATTGTGCCTGTAACATTGTCGATGACAAAGCCTACATCTTGATTTGTTGGACATACTAAGGAAAGCCCAAAATCAGAAATTTTTGCTTTCCAATCATCAAACAGTAGAATGTTTTTGCTGCTGATGTCCCTATGTATTACCATCTCTGAACTTGAAACATTTCCTTGAAGAAACTCCAACCCGATTGCAATATCAATGCAAATTTTAAGCCGCATCACCCACGTAAAACTATCATCGCTCAAGTACTTATCAAGACTTAACCTGGATGCATAATCATAAACAATTATTTTCTCATCCTCTTCATCACAGTAGCCTACAAGACCAATGACATTTTCATGTTTATACTCCATAAGGATTTCCAGCTCTGTCATAAATTCAGCTTCTCCTTCAGCAGACTTTCTATCCAATCGCTTTGCAGCAATGAAGTTATCTCCATGAGCAGCTACTCCTCTGTATACATTCCCAAAACCTCCATGTCCAATGATATTGTCTTCACTGAAGTCTTGTGTTGCCAACTTTATGTCTTCAAGTGACAGTTTGAGGCTGTCCTTGTGGTTCTCCTGTGAATCATTAGACAGTGAGTTGATTTTATAAGTTAAAAACAGAATGAACTACTTGCTATCTAAAATGCGTTCGTGAATTTTAGGTTCTCAGTCTACAAGTTCATGTCAATAAAAAATATATATATATACACACATCACGGCATGGGGAAGGGGGCGGGGGGTTACAATTGCTAGAATTTTATAAAATGGTTAAATCATTAAGTTAGTAAATTTTAAGATTAAAATAATAAGTCACAAAAGTTAACGTCTAAAATAACTTAAATGGGAAATTGAGTAATAGTTTGGGGATAAAATTGAGTAATAGTTTGAGGATTAGCCCTATAATGTATGAAAGGTCACATGCATGATGAAGAATATGAGGAGATTATAAAGTTATATTTTTAATCCATTACTTACCTGAATGTTTAAAGCTTTTTTGAGTTCGTTGATGACAACATCTATTGATGGACGTTCGACTTGAGTTTCTGCTATACATCGAAAAGCGATTTTTGAAAATATGTCCAAAGCCTCTTTATTGGGTCCTTTACTTAAAGTAAAGACATGTTCATCAGTCTCTTCCTTTATCTTGTGATCAACAATTTCCATTATTGTTTGCTTCTCAAAATGATGTCGTGCAATGGGTGCAATCCCGTTCCCATCGACGTCAGTGAAAATACGATCATAGGCCAACCTCCCGGTCAAGATCTCAAACAATACTACTCCAAAAGAGTAAATGTCTGATTTTTTATTTAATCTTCCAAACTTCTGATATTCTGGATCAAGATACATATATGTACCTGCAATCGTATTGATATTGAGAGTGCTCGTCTCTTGGTCTGCCGGGTGGAATTTGGAGAGCCCAAAATCTGCAATCTTTGCAGTCCAATTATCACCCAATAGAATATTCGCGCTCTTGATGTCACGGTGAATCATCTTTTGTTTGCCATGATCTGTGTTGTTGTGAATGTAATTCAAGCCATGTGCAATATCAAGGCATATCTTTATACGTTGAACCCAGGTAAGATTAGCCATTTTATCACTACTTCCCAAATAGTCTTCAAGACTTCCTTTAGAAGCATGCTCATAAACCAGGATCATTTCATTGTTACCTTCTGAACAAACGCCAAGTAGAGAGATTATGTTATCATGCTTACAAGTAGTTAGAGTTTCAATTTCTAAAATGAACCCTTGTTCTCCTTTTTGATTGTGAATGCGCTTTACGGCTACCGTGCTTCGTTTTCTGGGTAAATCGCACTTATTCACACCTTCTATCGACGAGGAGTTACTGCCATCGAAATGTTCAAGATCTGCTATGTACACTTTACCGAATCCGCCTGACCCGATGCAAAATGCGTCATCAAATTTGTTGGTAGCCTGGATTATATCATTTAGTCGAATCTTCAAGTGTTCCAAGTTCTTCCCCTGCAACATTATGGAGTTATGCAAATCAAGAACACCCGAAAGCTAACAGTTGATCTGTTTTAATTTAAGTTACTTATAGTGAAAATGATTTTCATCACTAAAACTATAGCCTCAAGATACATCTAGCAAAAATATCAAGACATGTGACACAACTGAAAATGATGATTGAGAGATAACATACATATGCCATGTTTCAAATAACGAATGAATTAGGCATAGTTTCTTATCGGGTATCGCTTTCGGTATAGGTATGATAAATGTATGAAGCGAACAAACGCGTGTTTTCATGGCCGTGCGTTGTGGCGCCACACATATAGTTTCAATAGATTGATAAATTAGTATCGAAGAACAATATGTAGAAGTTATAATGTTGAACTCGGTAGTTATATTTTAAAACAAAAAATTGAAAAAGAGTGAAAGAAAAGCACGGTGCTATGTGTAGTTTGGTCTCATTTATAGTTGTAAGGTAGTATGTAAGGTGAATTTAAAATCGTATTAATCTAATAATAATAAGGCTAAATAGTTAGAATAATTCAAACTTGGGCTAATTAGCATAAAATAAATTACTTTATATATGGTTAAAGATGTTTTTATACGTGGTTGAAGTTTGAAAAACGATACTCTACATAAGGTTTTCATTATCTTCTCAACCATTTTATAGCCTTTTCTTCATCAAAGCCTTATAAATGATACTTCTATGCCATTTTAAAACATAGTCCTTGAATAGTTGAACATATATTTAGCAATCCAAAGCTAATTTGACATAACAATGGTGTTAGTTTGTTATTTTCTGTTATTAATTCTATATTATATTTATTTAAAAGTTCACTGGCCTAAATTAAGAAATAATATTTGTTCTAATTCATGGTTGTATATATAGAAGCGATGTAGGTTCCATAAATCTAAATGGAATCGAGTTTGTGTCTAGCCGTCTAGGTATCATTTTTATGGTTTTATTGCGTCTCGGGGGAAGGAAAATTTTATTTTAAGTTAAACCAATATCCATTTGTTTATAGGGGATGGTCGTCGGGGATCAAACCCAGCTAAGGTTGGTGGACTTAAAAAACCCCAACTTATAAACTTTTGTAAAGCTCAACCGTAGTGATACAATCAAGCTAAATTAAATGGTCACATTTATTATACAACCATATTCACCACATTTATTATAAAAATCTTAGTTCTATACAATCAAGGTTATATATAAAAATCTTAGTTTTATTATTAAAAAAAAAAAAAAAAAAAAAAAAAAAAAAAAAAAAAAAAAAAAAAAAAAAAA
>LBNU01021407.1:310141-321411 GCA_014162995.1 Artemisia annua | reverse complement strand
AAAAAAAAAAAAACAAAAACCCCTAACTTTTAGATATGACACAATTTCTTTGGTGAGGAATAGTGGCTATACAGTAAACCAGAGTTACCAGACAATAACAGTTGGTTGGTTTAAAACATATAAGTGACCTATTTGTAGAATTAAAAAATGGTATAGTGAGGATATAGTGGTTATACAATAAACCAAACAATAACAATTAGTAATGTAGAGTAACTCTTTTTTATTAATTAGGATAATCGGCCTCAAACTAAAAGTTTAAGGAAAATAATTACCTTCAAATGATCTGATGATGTGGCGTCAAATGCATTTCTTGGCAGTTCCTAAAATGATATTTGCAAGAGAATGAAATGAGTTGAAAGATATAACCATAATTGTTACATAAAGATGACAAAAAAGCTGATGTTCTTACTGGATTTTCATGTTTCCGTTGAAATTCCAACGCTTTCTCAAGTCTTTTGACAACCTGATCTATATATGGGCGATCTGCTCGTTCCCCTTTTATGCACCAATATGCTGTCTCTGAGAAGATTTTTAATGATTCTGGGTCCATCTGCTTTCGTAAATGCGGCATGATCATTTTATCCAAATGAGATTTGGCCAGCTGACTTAATAACCCCTTTCTCAACTCATCTTCATCTTCGTTTTTGTCTTCGTCATCATCTTTGTCTTCGTCCTCATCTTCATCTTCGTCTTCTTCTTCATCTCCTGCACTCCTTCCGCATAAGACTTCGAATAATACAACGCCGAATGAATAGACATCTGACTTGTGGGTCACACCGCCAGTCTTTTCATATTTTGGGTCCAGGTATGCATTCTTAACAATATCACGAGTAAGAAGAAGACGGTGCCTCCGAGCTACTGTATTTTTCAATGCAAGTTGAAAACCAGATAACTTGGGTTCCCATTCGTCATCTAGTAAAATTTTCGAGCTCCTGATGTTGCAATGTATGACACTGAAATCACGTCCAACATCATAATGGATGTAACTCAATGCATTTGCAACGCCCAGACATATCTTCAACCTTTGCATCCATGTGAGGGTCTTGTCATTTAGATATTTGTTGAGACTTCCGTTGGCCTCCTTCTTGTATACGGTAATCAAATTCTCATCATGAAACCCAATTACAGACACTAGATTCGTATGATTGAGACTGGAAAGCATCGACTTCTCCATCCTAAACTTTTTGCTCTCATCTTTTATATATTCAGAATAGATCCCCCGTATAACAATATCGATGAACTGTCCGGAATGCAACATACGGCCTTGGTAAACAAATTTAACTGTTTCCTCGTCTCTGATCTTATTCTCAGGAGCAAAGTTGTTGGTTGCGGATCTTATATCTTTAACGCTGAATTGTGAGTGGGAAAGGTATTTGAGGGAAGACATTGTCTTTTTGCTAGAATTGGATTCAACGCCTGTGGATGTGGAGTGATCACTGGCTGATCCCTATATGTACCAAAGAAGACAAAATTATGAAGTGTGCATATTTTCAGGGTGGAACACTTCAGTAAGGTTAATCATTCATTTTTAACATTTATTAAAGAGATGATATAGTGAGAAGCTAAGTAAGTTTAAGAGGGATCTTGTGTATCATTCTGAAGAACAGTTGGATTTTGCAAAAATTGTTGGCAAATGTGATTTTCGGTCAACATGAAAAGTAATTTTGCATGTATAACTTGAACCTCAATATAACCATAAATATAATAGTTTATGCCTTTATGGGAGTGATATGCGAACGGATTGTACTTATTTGTACACAGAATATTAACTGGAAAAGACATTTATATCTTGTCCAGTAGTACCCATTTTTTGTTTTGTTTTCTTGTAAACCTCAAAATAGCCGATATACTTTTAAGCAATCCATAAGCTATGTTTTTTAAACCATTACTATGAATAAAATATAGTTAAAAATATAACTTTGAGCATCTTTGGTGACTCCACCCTATGCGTTCTTATTATTCGCAGTCAATAACAAAACTTTGAAGCTGAAAATTGCATTATAAAGTATCATCACCTAACAGTTTATAGTTTATTTCAAATTCTTTTTCTGTTTACAAATAATTCTGCCCCTTTTCGCATCTTTCTTTGTCCTTTCTCTTGTTTTGACATTTTCCTCCTTTTTTTAACGATTTCAATGGCTTACATACAACAAGAGCTAAAAAAGAATATTAATTACCTTCTCATGACCGGATGATGTCCCTCCAACTTCGTCCACAACTGATGATGAGTGTTCCTTTAACATCAAATACAACAATAAGTAAATAAAAGTTGCTCCTAGTATATATATTGTGATAGAAAGATAAAGATAAAAAACCATCTTACAGCATCTTCACGTTCCAATTGAAGTTTCAAGGCTTCCTCAAGTCTTGTGACAACCTGACCTATATCCGGGCGTCGGGATCTTTCTTCATTCAGGCAGTCATGCGCTGTTTTCGCAAAAATGTTCAATGATTCCGGATCCATTTGTTTCAATAGATCCGGATCAATTATATCATCGAGTATTTTCTCTCTATAATGAAAAATTGCCACTGGAGCCAAATACTTATTATCATGATCATCAATTACTGATTTCCTACCACACATTAGTTCAAACAAAACTATCCCAAACGAGTACATATCCGACTTGAGGTTCACACTATTCGTCTTTATATATGTTGGGTCTCCATAACCATTCACATACTCAAGTTTATAAGTAAGAAATGAATGGTGCCTTTGAGACGCTTCAATCTTCATGGAACATTGAAAATCACATAACTTGGGTTCCCATTCATCAGTTAATAGAACTCTGCCACTGCTAATGAGCCGGTGTATTACGCTAAAGTCGTGTGACTCATCATAATGAATGTAACTCAATGCATGTGCAAGACCCACAGAAATCTTCAATCTTTGCACCCATGTCAACAACATCGGGTCACTTAGAGATTGAAAGAGCAGTCCCCTGGTTTCATCAAACTTGGTAATGATGATCTTCTCATCTTTTTCATCACAAAACCCAACAAGAGAAACCACATTCTTATGCTTGAGACTTGAAAGCATGGATATCTCCGTCCAAAACTTTTGTTCATCTTCTTCATCCCTTTCTTTATGCATCCTCCGAGCAATGATATTAATCAACTCATCGGACCAAAAGAGTTGTCCCTTGTAACTCTTTGCAAATGCACTTGTGCTGAAGAGATTTTCTTCATCAAAGTTGTTGGTGGCGGATAGTATGCTTTCAAGGGGGATTTTGAGGTGAGCGAGATCGTCTTTAGGCGAAGGCATTATCTGTTTATCAAGTAAAAACGTGAATTAATACACAAGATAACACAATAAGAGAGTTTGATGAAGTGCCTGCAACGTGTTTGATGAAATTCCTGAGCCTTTTAAAACACATATTTCGGTATGTACTTGCCTTGTATGTTATATTGATCTTGAATTTGAGTCTAAATCTGTAAATAATTTCTACTTTATAGCTATTATCATATTATGTTTGTGGATAAAAATTAAAATAACATCCTTAATAGTTTAGGAAGTGCATTGTCTTTTTAACTTGAAATGTTTTGGTTCTTCATGTTGTCCTTGAATAGCTAGGTTTTGATATTACCTAAAAAGTTCAGGAAGTAATGTTTGTTAATGATTTCACGTGGAGATAAAGTCTTGGATACTGCAATTAACATTTGCTCCTGTGGTGGTGTTTTTGAAGCATTTTGGTCCATAATCAGATGGTGTAAGTGTGTTACTAGATAGGTGATAGATGCTTTGCATAGCGGTGAGTGGAGTTAATTCTTTTTAGGCTATTACATGTTGTTTGTCTACCGATGCAGTTTTGAAGGGATACTACGGACTGGAATGTCTTGTTTGGTTCCTTTATTGCATTCAGAGACATGCTTTTGTCTTGTGGATGACAATTAAGGGCAGGTTGACTACATAAGTTCATAAAGTGGTATCTAGAAAGAAGNTGTTTAGTGATGATACTTAGTCATCTTAAGTTTTAAGTTGTTTCCAAAGACATGTTCTCATAGGCAGGATACTTTATTTTTTGATGTTGTATTGGGTAGTTTATAAGTCAACTGTTGACTTTAAGAGTGAAGAATTCTCCTTCTGTGGTAAAAGTTTCATAAATACATTGTATCAGCTCATGGTTGAATAGTTGATACTAGTATAAAGAAAAACTAGTAGAGCTGCTGATAGTATTCTGATGTTTGAGATGTATGCAAGGGTTGAATATCAAGATGATTGTCTAACTTGTGAATGAAACTGGAGAGCACTAAGACATGCACATGGGTATGTTGGAAAGTATTTTGCAGTACAAGGTATTAGTGATGAAGACCTGGTTACTATTTGATTAGATCCATCCTATGTAAAAATATAGGCAACGTCTGCTAACTGTCCTCTTTTCTAAAATCCTAACAAGATTTACAAGTTTCTCTATGCTTATTAATATTTCAAATATCAGTATTCGGAATTCGATATCCTTAACAACTACTGACCGATTATAAAAGTAACGTTTGCTTCTTAAGTTTTAGTGAGTTATTTTAATTACAATTATTATATGTAACTAAATTGTAATATCAAATTGATTTGTATTTGAGTTTCTCCTTTTCGTTAATAGTTTCAAATGAACAGTATTTCCTTCTATAATCAATTAACTACAAAATTCAAATTTAGGGGTTAAATGGACCCAAAAGTCAAATTCAAGCTAAAATGTAGTAACAGGTTGGTTATTTTCACTATGTGACCCTTGTATAAATTTTACTATCGTATTTTTCCGACTTTATAGTTTCTTAATTATTTAGTTTGTGCTACATTGTGTTTTGTATTCCCTATCGTTTGTGTTATTGTTGTTGGTTGTAACATTGCATTTTGTGTCCCAAGATTGCACAAGACTTTTTTGGCATATGAAGGTGCTACTTGGGCTCCTGGCTCCTGATAGTTTTACTTTGCATTATTTTCTATTAGTTTCTTTTTGGTTTCTATTGGTCTATCTACAAGCCCATTCGTATGATATTATTATATGTAGGCTAATTCGGTTAACTTTTAGTGGGAAATCCACTATATCTCATTCAATACTCCCAATTATATGTTATAAAATTTTACCATGNGTCACACATCATACACCTTCACTAAATTTTGTCAAAAGACAACAATATTTTGAATTCGCTCCTACCTTTAAAGAAAATGTTGATTGTCCTTGTGCATATGATTTAAGTACAATTTGGTCAATGCATCAAGTATGTACTGGTATATTGGTATATAAAAGAATTAATAATAGAAAACCATTTGATGTAGCAATCGAAAAAAAATAGAACAATCTATTGACCAATCAGATTCTTTAGTTTAGCCTTTGTGAGCAATAGATGAAAAATAAGAAATTTTATGGGCCAACAACATTTTAGTTTATATATCAAATTCTGTACAAAACTGGTATTCTTCTTTAAAAGATACAGGTAAGCAATTACTAAAACTTCTTACCTTTTTTTTTTTTTTGTGCTTTAAACTACCAGTAGTTGTTGCTAAGCCGTTGTTTTTATATAATTCATCATTAATTTAAAAAAATTAAAATTGGTAGAGGTAGCGGATCGAATAACGTGAAGTTTAATTACGTTAATAATAACCCACAAAAATATATAAACCGTTTTTCTCACATACTTCATGCGTAAAAAATGATTACAAAACTTGGATATATATATAAAATTCTCGCTATCATTTATTTATTGATCAGTGACGAAGTGTTGATAAAATATAAACTTATTAACCTTTTACTACATGCATGTAAGTAAAAGAGGGGTATAAGAACTGAGCAGATATGGTCTATTTGGTCACCTTGAAAAATCTTAACTTGCTTTATATTAGCATATATGCATATATTGGGATGTCATATAGAGTGAGGTCCAGCAATGGAAGACATCATATCAAGTGGCTATTAATTATCTATAATCAGGTTTATGGGGTCAAGCTAACGTGCAAACTGATGTAGTGAAGGTGTATAAAGAAGAGGTCTTACAGGCATGTTTTCACGTGCGAGTTCCAACGCTTTCACAAGTTTTGGGACAATCTCATCTATATCTGGGCGTTGCGATCGTTCTTCTTTCAAGCAGTCATACGCTATTTCAGCGAACATGTTGAATGACTGCGAGTCCATTTGTTGCTGTAGACCCCAATCAATTATTTCGCTGAGTTTTTTCTCACGATAATGGGTAATGGCCACCGGAGCCAAATACTTATTATAGTTGTTGGCTATTACTGATTTCCTGCCACACAGTAGCTCAAACATTACTATCCCAAAGGAATACACATCTGACTTGTGGTTTGCACTTTTGGTCTTTTCATATGTTGGGTCTGTATACCCATCCGTACTCCATACTTTATGAGTATTGAAAGAATTATGCCTTTCAGATGCTTTGATCTTCATGGAATGTATAAAATCACCTAATTTGGGTTCCCAGTCATCATTTAAATAAATCAATCCACTGTTGATGTTGCGGTGTATTACGCTAAAATCACGTGACTCATCATAATGAATGTAGCTCAATGCATGCGCAACACCGACTGTTATCTCCAATCTTCGCACCCATGTCAACAACATCGGGTCCCTTAGATTCCGTTGAAGACTTCCTCTGGTCTCATGCCTGATAATGATGACCTTCTCATCATTCTCATCACAAAACCCAATAAGAGAAACCAGATTCTTGTGCTTGAGACTAGAAAGCATGGAAAGCTCCATCCAAAACTGTTGGTCTCCATCGACCCGTTCTTTGTTTAACCTCCCAGCGAAGATATTAATTAACTCACCAGACCACAAGAGCTGTACTTCGTAATATGTTTCAAATGCATCTTTTCCGCAGATATATTTGTCGGAAAAGTTGTTGGTGGCTGATAGTATATCTTCAAGGGGGATTTTAAGGTGAGCAAAGTCATCGGGTGAAAACATCATGTTAGTGTATTCATGAGAAGTCATGACTAAAAAAAAGGGCGTTTGATTTGGGTTAATTACAAAATGATGTGAATTGAAGGAGTACTTGTCACGAGATCTGGAAGAACAAGTTCTGAGAGAGGAGGAGTGAGAGGTAGGTGGTGTGTTTAATGTGCGTTTTGTATATGTGGTTGTGGAATGTGAATGAGCCTCTGTGTCCGTCAAGTGTTATCTATATATACAGGACTACAGGAGTATGTCTTCACATTATTATTATTATTATATTAATATCAAAAGACCATTGACTGTATTAGACTATTAACATCACACAAAGAAAGAGTGAGGTAGCTGGTGATGATAAATGTGTTTACTGTTTAGTACGCGTTTTGCATATGTGGTTGTGGATGAGCCTCTGTGTCCCGTCAAGTGTTATCTATATGTACAGTAAGTCTTTGCATTATTATTATTATATTTAATATTAAAAGACTATTGACCATATTAACATCACACAACTAAAGGAGCGGTTGTTTTGAATTAGGGAGGTGATTCGCACACCAAAATTTTTGATTATTTCATCACAGTTTGTGCATTAAAAGGTTGTACGTAATGTGTGCTCTCTGTATATTACATTGTTGTACAAAGTGATGAAATAATCAAAAACTTTGGTGTGCGAATCACCTCCCTTTGCATTATTGTACAATAACGTGTATGATGTGATCATGGAGGTGAGATTTTTGCATTATTGTACAATAACGTGTATGATGTGTTTTTGCATTATTGTACTATAACGAGTAAGTTGTGGGTGTGCTTTTTGCATTATTAGAGCTCTCAGTGTGAAGCAATTATTCGCCCATTAAAGACCAAACAAACCATGAATGGCACGTTGTATTGCACTGTGCATCCTGCTGTCCGGCTTTTAACCATTGCAACAACTACTGACGTTGGGCTTTTTTCTTTTTCCTCTCTTTTTTTCAGTTAGTGGGTAATTTTTGTGAGGTATTTTGTGGCACTTACGTGCACCGATTTTTTTTTTTTTTTTTTTTTAATTTAGGGTGTTTTAGTTATTGGTATTTTATTGTGAGGGTAATGAGGTGACGTTAAGGTGGCAGACGAATAACATGTTATTCGTCATTATGTACTACACCTTGCACTCTTAATTTAGTGTCATCAATTATTTTGTGTAATTAATTACTCGAGATCAAAGTGATTTCAAATTAAGTTATAATATAAGTTAGGAGGTGCGGAGAGTACGCTTGTATAAATTAATTAACTTGATTTCGGATACGATGAATGGCCTTGTGACAGACAATTCGTCACTAAGACGTTGCAACCATTCAATAGATGTGAGTAAATAGTAATAGAAAAACTATCGCTAATTAAGGTCACTATATTCGAAAGTGGTTACTTTCCGCCAGTCACATTTAGTCACATCTAATGAATGGTTGCAACATCTTAGTTTCGAATATAGTGGTTACATAAAATTCTGGAGTTATTATGAAAATAATACGAGTAATTATTAGCATAGATAAATAAGAATTTTAAAAAGGTGTTGAGCAATTCTTTTTAAAATTACGTGTATTAAAGAGGCACTATAAAGTTTTTTTTAGTTAAACTAAAGTTGCCTTGTAGAAAAAGTAGCACAAAAATATTATCGGAGTTTGCCATATAGAAAAAGACATTTTTTTTCTAAAAAGAATACACTTAGTTATCTGAAGTAGAATATGGCCCGTGCCAAACCCGACACCGTAATAAGTGCATCCATGATTATTAGTGAAGTTTAGATAATTGTCAACCAAATTGTTGTACTCCACAACTCATATGTATGCCCGACAAAAGAAATCTTGGTGTATATATAAAAGACTCATTGAATTAGCTTATTATGTAGAGATTATCAGGCATATTAGCTCATTGGAAATCAGAAGAAACCAATAAGAATCAATATTTGTGGCTTATGACTTATCCAATTTTTAGTCATACGATTAACAAACCACTCCTAAAGTCTAAGTGACACCAAGATTTGTTATTTGGAATTTAAACCATTTATCACACCAAGAAAATATTGGTCACTACATTTATCACAAGGTTTAATTTCCAAATTTAAAGATAACGAATCTTGGTGTTGCTTAGACTTCGGGAGTGTTTTGATAAGCTTATAGCTAAAAATTGGATAAGTCATAAGCCTCAAATACTGATTCTTATTGGTTTACTTTTGATTTTCAATGAGCCAATATGCCCGATACTCTCTACAAAATAAGCTTATTCAAAAAGTCTTTTGTATATAGACCAAGTTTTTTGTTTTTTTTTTTTTTTTTTTTTTTTTTTTTTTTTTTTTTTTTTTTTTTTTTTTTTTTTTTTTTTTTTTGGCATACATAATGAGTTGTGGAGTACAATAATTTGGTTAAAGAATTATCTAAACTTCACTAATAATCATGGATCAACTTTTATAGTGTCGGGTTTGGCACGGGTCACATTCTATCTTTTTACTTTTTCGTCCATTTTTTACGTTCTCGTCCGTTTTTTTAACGTTTTCGTCCATTTTTTTACGTTTTTGCCCTATCTCATCTGAATCATCAAAAGTGTAAAACACGAAAGTTGTCCGAAATAATGTTTTACATTAAGACTCGCGAGATTTTAACCAGAAAATGCAAAACAAGTGTTGTTTACTACCAAAAAATTAAGCCATTTTTTACCAAATTTATAACTTATAAACTCTTGTAAACTTTGTATTTGTGTAAATCATCAAACTTATTTGAAAAAACGGACGAAAACGGATAAAAACGGATTAAAATGTGAGAAAATGTGAAAAAAAAATAGTTTTCTCCTCTAAGACATATACATTGGCCGGTGAGCCCGATTTGATATATAATGAACGAATGATAACGAACAAAAACGGCTTAAGTTTTGGTAGTAAACAACCCTTGTTTTCATTTTTCAGGTTAAAATCTCATGAGTCTTGATGTAAAACATCATTCCGAGCAACTTTCGTGTTTTACACTTTTGATGATTCGGACAAAAAAGGAGTCAAAATCGTGATTTAAAATCGATACAGAAACATTTTTATCAAATGTCAAGTTTTCTTTTAGTATACTTACCTAATCACAAAAAAACGGACGAAAACGTAAAAAAATGGCAAAAAACGGATAAAAACTTAAGAATACAGACAAAAACGTAAAAAAGCAGACGAAAACATAAAAAAATGGACGAAAACGTAAAACAAAAACGTAAAAAAAATGGACGAAAACGTAATAAGATTGACAAAAACGTAAAAAAAATGGACGAAAACGTAAAAAAACGGACGAAAACGTAAAAAGATTGACTAAAACGTAAAAAAATGGACGAAAACGTTAAAAAAAATGGACGTTGAACGTTAAAAAATGGACGAAAACATAAAAAGATAGACAACGGTGTAAAATATTAACGGAGGGACTAACGGTGCAAAAAATGATGACTTTTTTAGAAAATGAGGACTAACGGTGCAAAAAATATTAACGGAGGACTAACGGTGCAAATAACTTAACGGATAAACTAACGGCCCATCCAAATTAGGGACTAAATGTGTGACAAGTTTCAAAAATACGTATCTCTGGCGTAATTAAAATGAAATAGGGACTAAACATGAAATCGATGTAAACCACAATGACCATCCGTGTAATTTTTTCATTTTTTTTTTAAAAAATTTATTAAAAAAATGATAATAGAATTAAAAAAAAATGTTAATTTTAATTTTAAATCACAATTTTGACCCTTTTCTATAAAAATCATAAAAAGTGTAAAATACGAAAGTTGTCCGAAATGATGTTTTCCATCAAGACTCGCGAGATTTTTTCAAATAAGTTTGATGATTTACACAATTATAAAATTTGCAAGAGTTTATAATTTTATAAGTTATGAATTTGGTCGAAAACTGCTTAAGTTTGGTAGTAAACAACACTTATTTTGCATTTATATTGATGATTTACAGAAGTTATAAAATTTACAAGAGTTTATAAGTTTATAAGTTATGGATTTGGTCGAAAACTGCTTAAGTTTTGGTAGTAAACAACACTTATTTTGCATTTTAAATTGATGATTTACACAAGTTATAAAATTTACAAGAGTTTATAAGTTTATTAGTTATGAATTTGGTCGAAAACTGCTTAAGTTTTGGTAGTAAACAATACTTATTTTGCATTTTCAAGTTAAAATCTAGCGAGTCTTGATAGAAAACATCATTCCGGACAACTTAAGTTTTTTACACTTTTTATGATTCGGACTAGAAAGAAGTAAAGATCGTGATTTAAAATTAAAATTAACATTTTTTTTTTTTAATTCTATTATCAGTTTTTTTAATAAAATTAAAAAAAAAATAAACAGTTTTTTTTTTTTTTTTTAATTTTT
>LBNU01021407.1:295880-310028 GCA_014162995.1 Artemisia annua | reverse complement strand
TTTTTTTTTTTTTTTTTTTTTTTTTCGATAAGAGTAAATTACATAAATCGTCCTTGTGGTTTGTAGTTTGAGAGGGAAAACGCAAATTACAAGGTTAGCCATCACGTTAGTTCATCAATGTCAAGTTAGGTCCCTTGATCGTCAGGAGTTGGGTCAAATTTTGGACAGGATCCGTAAAAATCAAAAACCACAGGGACCAAACCCGCTTAAAGAAAAGCACAGGGACAAGATCCGTAAAAAGTAGCAAACCACAAGGACGATTTATGTAATTAACTCACACTTTTTTTGAACACTTATTCACACACTGTTTTTTCTTTTACACTTATTACACTTTTTTTACACTAATTTTCTTTTTTATTTTTTACTTTTTCACTTATTCATACAGTAATTTTTTTTACCACTTATGACACTAATTTTTTTGACAGTTTTTATACTTATACTTTAACTCAACTTTCGAAAACAAAATTTCTTTTTCAAAACTAACGCCCGCATGTGACTTAATTTTTGACCGTTAAACATCCCTCATGTGACTTATATTTCTTTTAAAAAAAACGTTGCGTTAAAGTATATGTATAATAACTGTCAAAAAAATTAGTTATTATACATGAAAAAAATCTAAACGTTGCGTTAAAGTATGTATAATAACTATATTTTCTGACAGTTATTATATATATACTTTAACGCAACGTTTAGAAAAAATTGAAGTCACATGAAGGCGTAGTTTTGATTTTTCCTCCCTAAAGTTGAGTTAAAGTATAAGTATAATAAGTGTCAGAAAAAATTAGTGTCATTTTTCCAAGTGGTAAAAAAAGTAATAATAATTTAATGAGTGTGAAAAAATAGTGTGTGAATAAGTGTAAAAAATTAGTGTATGAATAAGTTGTAAACAAAAGTATAATAAAGTTAAAAAAAAAAAAAAAAAAAAAAAAAAAGGTATAAATGAAAAAGAAAGTTAAGGGACTAAAGGTGAAAGTCAACGTAACCCACATGGACCATTACTGTCACTTTTCTAAATGAAAAAAAAAAGTAAAAGGACTAACGGTAAAAGTCAATGCAAACCATAAGGACCATTACTATAACTTTTCAAAGTTAATAACCGATATGCTACTAACCGGTCATCTTGCGTATTTTGTCTATAATTTGAAATTATTTTGCGTATTCTATTAATTTCCAAAGTGATGTAGTGAAAAAATAATGAGATAACAAATTGAATCTATTGATTCAAATGAATACTAGAAACAATCTTCCAACTATCGTTGATTCAAAAGAATACCAATAATTAGGCAGCTCCAACAATCGTTGATTCAAAAGAATACCGATTATTAAGAGAATCTTAGCAAACCGCCAAGAACAAAGCAAAAGCTTTTATTATCAAAACTCAAAGATATCCCCGATACAAAGAAAAGACTCGATATTTATAGGAAAACTAGAAGAAACTTAAATAAATAAAAGTTAATGTCTTAACCTAGAAGTTGGAAAGTTGGAACCACATCATTCTCCCCCACTTAAGAAAAACTCGTCCTCGAGTTTGCTTCACTCGTCCCTTGTACTCGTTGCATCCAAATTTGTATCCATTGCATCAAATTCCCTTTCTTTATAATGACTCGACCTCGAACCTTGATCGTCTTAAAACCGAACTTATCGACCATGGGTGTAGCACAAATACCATTCTAAGTATTTTTTACAAATCGGAAATTCAAAACGTTGGCTAACTTTGATAATAATACTTTTTCCAAACGACATCAACTCATGTGATTTTGTATTGATGTCTTCCTCAAAATCAACATTTAAAGTTGTTTGGATCATTGAAGAACAAAGATCATTAGCCGCAACTATGACATCTTCGATGTTGTCTTCTTCCCTACCAAATCCTCCTTTCCCAACAAATCCTTCTTCTGCCTCAATGATATCTTCAATATCGGTATCATAAACTGGCATGAATTCTTCTTCATATTGATCATCATCAAATACTGGAGGTACTTCATAATCGTCACCCGTCACACCATAATCTCTCCATTCATGAGAAGATGAACCATCACCCTCAAAGAACGGATGTAGTGAAAAAATAATGAGATAAAAATTGAATCTGTTGATTCAAATGAATACCAGAAACAATCTTCCAACTATCGTTGATTCAAAAGAATACCAATAATTAGGCAGCTCCAACAATCGTTGATTCAAAAGAATACCGATTATTAAGAGAATCTTAGCAAACCGCCAAGAACAAAGCAAAAGATTTTATTATCAAAACTCAAAGATATCCCCGATTAAAAAAAAAAAAAAAAAAAAAAAAAAAAAAAAAAAAATAAATACAAAAACAATAAAAAAAAAAAAAAAAAAAAAAAAAAAAAAAAAAAAAAAAAAAAAAAAAAAAAAAAAAAAAAAAAAAAAAAAAAAAAAACTCGATATTTATAGGAAAACTAGAAGAAACTTAAATAAATAAAAGTTAATGTCTTGACCTAGAAGTTGGAAAGTTGGAACCGCATCACAAAGTTTGTTACGCATCTCATCTGTTTTATATAAATATCTTGCGTATCTTTAGCTTTCACCCTTAGTTATTTGTACTAAATTATCATTTCGTTAATATATTTGTATTTCATTTAATATGTAAAAAATGCATTCATAAAGTGAGAATAATAGTTTGAGTAAATTGCAAAAGTTATCATTGTGGTTTGTGTCCAATTTGGCACTAATCATTCATTGGGATACTAGTAGGCTAGTAGCAAGTCCTAGGTTCATCTTAATCTTTGAATGAACATTTTACCCCTTTTTAGAGCTTACAAGGCACTTTTTTCTAATAATTTCACTCCCAAACATATCAACTGACAGCTGCAAGAGCAGGAAGTGGTTGACCAGCAATAACATCATAGCAACGTTTGCAAAGTGTGGGATGATTAAGGAATGAACCAACTTGAGGTGAGAAGTTCCAGCATCGTTCACATTTTGAACCTTCTGCACGTGAAACACCAATCCATACTTTCTTTTCTCCTTGAATCAAATAATCTCCGGAATATGGTATATTTTCACTTGGTGCATCCTCCAAGGTAGAAAGAATCTCAACCTACAATATAACCAATGGAATTTAGATACCAGTATCATCAAACTTCTAACACATAAAATACGTGCAATGATGTATAAATATCTAAGTCAACACTACTCCCTGCGTCCCCAAATTGTAAGTCCAAGTTTCTATTTTTTGTTGTCCCAAAATACTTATCTGCTTTGATATTTCAACCAATCAAAAAATACTTTAGTGGAAAATAGGGCTGAGCATGGAAGGTTCAAAACCGAACCGGACTGACAAACCGACAAAAACCGAGCCGACCGACAGCCCTTCGGTTCGGTTTAGGTTTTCACGATTTTTGGTTTCGGGTCGGTTTGGTTCGACCCAAAACACACATAAACACACATAAACACACCTAAACCGAACCAAACCGCCGGACCCGACATAAAACCGAACCGACCATATTCGGTTCGGTTTCCGTTTAGGTTTTTCACGATTTTTGGTTTTCGGCTTTGTCGGTTCAGGTCGGGTCGTTTTAGTCCGATGCTCAGCCCTGGAAAAGGATGATGTATGATTGGTGAATAAAGTAGTGAAATTTCTTAAACTTTGTATAAATTAAAAGTGGACTTATAATTTGGGACGGAGAGAGAATATACTACAGTTGGCAATTTCAACTATCTTATACAAAGATTTAATACTGTAACAATTTGACAAAAGTCTAAATTTAATGCAAGCTTCCTAACTCAGTAACTCGTTATACAAATATATAGATTAATACTGTAACATTTTTGTTTTTTGTTTTTTGTTTTTTGTTTTTTGTTTTTTTTTTTTAAAAGGTGATCAGAAGTGTGAAGTAGACTGTAGTGATGCGGACGTCTTTGCTGAATCGCATATTCATAACATCCAGGATTTCCAATCATTATATTGGTAGGAAGTCAAGATGGTTGGGTCGGACGGGTTGGGGGCACGGGCGTCAGCAAACACACAGGTTTCCTTTTCGCTGAATAAAATGCAACGTGCAAAAATTGGATATTGGCACAGACACAGCCTTCGCGACCTCGGATGTTTTCTAATGAATTTGGGTACCATTTCTCCTATTTAATTTTCACAAAATGCAAAACCAACACGGAATTTCTAATATTTGTTTAAAATATGCTCTACTAATCCTCACACTCACTAACCAATACCTTAGTAACCCCTAATTGATTGATATGAGAAGAAGAACTCCAACTCCTAAACAACCTGACTCAATTGTTCAACCAAGTGTCCAAGACTCCTTCAGCCACATACCACTCACATTTAAAAATATGGAAGCGCCTCCACACGTACACTATTTACCCATGTTCCACGGTCAGCACTCCAACCTCCATACCAAAAATACCATGGCTCAGGTCTCCAAACACTGAGAGATCCTCGCTATGTGCTCTGGGTGACCCGCCACCCAACCTGACCCCATCACAACCCCGAGCTCCCTCCCGACACCCACCCCAACAACCTTCCAATTACAAGGAAATCCTTCACAACCATAACTGTGACCAAATTCAGTAACAGCGACAGGAAACTATAATGGATTCGTGCGGAAAAATACCTGAGGCCAAGGAACTGGATGGAGCCAACGAATCGAGTCAAATTCAAATCGAATTCGAGCTGACAACCATATATAAAGTAGTGCGTCACATAAGCCTATTAAAGTGCAAACAAGCATTAAGTTAAAAACCTCGTCTACCATCTCACTTGTCCGTAATCAATAAAAACGTCGAATAACGATGAAAGACAAACAGGAATTAACGGGAATTATAATCAAACCCCTAGCTTCACGCATGGAGAAATCCACAAATACTTGATATGTACAGCTCTAACTGTGCGAGCAGTCTCCAAAGCTCTAATACAATCACAATCCCATAAACCAACGCATCGTACAACAAACACAAAAAGTCCTCTTACCTGACAATACAGCCAAACGAATAAGCCTAATGCAGCAAACAAAAAGCAAAACAGCTTAAATTAATAATATATACGAGAGATAAGAAAATAAATAATGNTCACACATATTCCTTAATCTCTGTGCAAGGCTATCGTCAGAGCTATGGAGGTACACCTTTGCTTCCAGGCTGGAACCAATGAGTTTGCCAGTGCGAGCAGTCTCCAAAGCTTTATTTACCTCAGTTCTCAACTACCAAATTCATACAAATCAGATTCACATACAATTTCAAAATTATTATACCACAACAACAACAATAACCAATCCGGTAAGAGCGAGGTATGGGGGAGGTAGAATGTAGACAGGTTCTACCCCTACCCCAGGATAAACCTGAGAGTAGAGAGACTGCTTCGAGGGAGACCTCCGGCAAGTGCAAATGTGCGGATGAGAGAGAACAGAAAATCAAAATATCTTTCTCACAGATATGTTATCAGCAAGACATAATAGTAGTTACCTCAAGTATGTTTCCCCAAAAGTCAATATCTTTTTCTGGAAAGGCAAGCCATCTTTCATTGACTTCCGGCCATTTTGACTCGAAAACAAATTTGGCTACATCAGTGTTGTCAATGCTATATTCGAAAGGAAGATTTTGCCACACGTCTTCAGCTAAATGAGGTAGAATTGGAGCAATTACTCTCACTATCGAGAGCAAATGAGCTGCAAGCACCGTTTGACAGCTTCTCCTTGTAAAACTTGAAGCACCACTGAAACAGAACCAACGTATCAAAGTCAACTAATTTGACTATAAAACCAATCAAATTTCATTATATTATATAAGAAAAAAGTTACCCGACATAAAGGCGATCTTTGGCAACATCAAAGTAGAAATTTGAGAGATCAACAATAGCAAAACGTTGAATCAACTGAAACGAAATGAATTCAGTTAGTATGAAAAAAAATGAGAAACCATGTATCAAGTAAAAACAACACCTTACCTGGTATATTTTGAAGAATTCATACGTTTCATAGCTTTCTTTGATGTTTTTCACAACGTTTTCAAGCTGAAACAGAGCATGCTGATCGATTTCTGGAAGATCGTGATACGCAATAGAATTTTCTGCCTACAAAATAAAAGCACAATATAAGGTAATGCATTAACTGTATTTAAACAAAAAGCAAATTAGAGGAATATTTGGAAAACAAAAACAAAAAAAACATACTTTCCAATCATGAAGATTTCCCAAGAGAAACCGCAAAGTCCCTCTTAGTTTTCGGTAGATGTCCGACAGTTGACGGAGGACTTGAGGTCCAATCTGAACGTCTCCTGTAAAATCTACACTTGAGACCCAAAGCCGAAGCACATCTGCTCCATACGAAGGTTCTTGCTGGAGAAACAAATAGAAAACATTTGATTTACTATTAAGCAATATTATGATTTTTAAGTATAGCTAAATGACCACTAACCTCTTGATTCTTCCCTCCTTCAATTACAGTACGTGGATCAACAACATTACCCACAGATTTACTCATTTTTTTACCCCTCTCATCGAGCACAAATCCGTGCGTTATAACTCCAGAATATGGAGCTTGTCCTGCCACATATAATTCAATTTAATAACAATAATGAAATCAGTTAAATTAAGAATATACTGATGGTCACGATACCTTTGGTTGCAACACTGGTCAATAAAGAGCTTTGAAACCAACCCCGATGCTGATCGGTACCTTCAACATACAAATCGGCAGGATAACTCAGGCCATCTCTACTTTCTAAAACAGCAGCCCATGAAGATCCTGCAGTTTATGTATGTTTAATAGGTTAATATACAGATCCAGTCGCATATAACTGATCCAAAAACTGTTCGTGTTTAACATGTAACTAATAAATTAGACCTGAATCAAACCAAACATCCATCGTATCAGTTCCCTTAACATAATCGGATGCTTTATCACGATATTTTTCAGGAAGCAACTCTTCTACTGACATGTACCACCATGCATCGCTGCCCTTTTGGGAAATGATTGCTGCCAAATACAAAGATTCAAATGCACATTCCTTAAATGTAAGCTCAAATTAACTCAAAACTTTCCAGCAACTATGTTTAGGGCTTACATTTGATATGATCAACAGTCTCTTCATTTAGAAGAGGTTCCTTTGTCTCTGTATGATAGAAAACTGGAATTGGGACACCCCATGTCCTCTGACGAGATATACACCAATCTGAACGGCTAGAAGTCATTGTAGAAATTCGGTTTTCTGCCTGCAAGACAATGATCATAATAATTTAGAGGAATATTACCACCAAAATGCATAAACTAGTTGGCAGCATAGGATAGTCATAATTTCTTAACTACTCCGTATCATTTATAAACTAGTGGTTAAGGCACATTACCTGCCAACAAGAGGTCATGGATTCAAACCTCACTAGGTACACAATTGTGGGTAGCCATGGAAGGGTTGGAAACGGTCACGGGGATATCCCGGTTAGGCCGCGTACATCTGATTCAAAGCACCCCCCCCCCCCCCCCCTCCTCCCGGTAAAACCTAAAGAGGGAAAACCTCATCCGTTTACCCGTTTTGCAAACATGTACAGATACAAACCTGTAGCTGCCATTAAAATGGTTTACTTATCTATGGTCCTATCCTAGTTTGGTCTTTATAGTGTTCCTAAATCATTCCTACTGTTGCTTATGAAAAGGGGTTTACTAATTGCTCCAAACTCAGGTTCTGTTTTACATGAACATGAAACCAGCCCAGAAACTAAAAATGATAACTCTTATGAACTTAAATCGATCAAATCCTGGAAGCAATTTCGAGTTTTGAAGACCAAAACAATATTATGTACTAGTTATATATCGTGTACCTGAGATGGAGTCCATGCTACTTGATTAATCGCATTCATAGCAGCCTCTCTGAATCCTTCAACAGATGCAAACCATTGTTCTGTTGCCCTAAAAATTGTAGGCTTTTTTGTTCGCCAATCATATGGATACTTGTGCTCTAAAAAAATAAAGAATAATGGCATTTAATTATACTAACCATATGGCATCAATGGAAGCAAATAAAAAACAGCAATTTTATTGATAGTTTGATACTACTTACTAAAAGGTTCTACCATGACTATCGATGAACGTCCATCCAAGTGATCTATCACAGCAGCATTGCCATCACCTAATACATCAAGCCCGCAAAAGATTCCAGCTTCTTCAGTGAACTTTCCTTCATCGTCCACTGGTGATACTAAAGGCAAACCGTATTTTAATCCGGTTATATAATCATCATGACCATGACCTGGAGCTGTGTGGACAAGCCCAGTTCCTGATTCTGTCGTGATATAATCTCCACCAATGACAACAGGACATTCTTGATCATTTATCGGGTGTGCATATCTATCACAATATAAAAGATGTGCATAAGTAAATTTAATAGATGAATATTTATTTTAATTTTAGTTACCTGCAATTTTCAAGATCTGAGCCCAAAACTGTTTTTTTTACAACAAGCTTCACACCCCATTTCGTTTCCAGTGTTGGCACAAGGTCCAGTGCAACAATGAAAAATGGTTTTTCATCATCATGTAAAACACTACCAAATCTTTTCTTTTTGTCTTCAGAAGATGAAGCAACATCAGGTGAGCATGACTGCACTTCAACAATAGTATACTTGAGCTTGGAATTCACGGCAACAGCTGAAATAAAATACAGAAAGAAAGGAAGTACAGATAAGCATGTGAATATATCATATATGTAGATAACTTCACAAGTGTACACAAAAAGAACACATACCAGCGTTAGCAGGAATAGTCCATGGAGTGGTGGTCCAAATTGCTAGGGATAATTTGGGGAGAAATTCATCGAGTAATCCACCTTTGGTTGGGGTACTTAGTATTTTGAAAATTGCATACATGCTCTTTGAAATATGGCAATCCTCATACTGCATGAAAAATTCTATTTGTTACTAGTAGTCTAGTATATATGAAGAGCTAAAACTAGAACCTATGAAAGAGTTGCCAATTTTGATTAATCAAAAAACCTATTATTCACCAAAGAAGCTGTTAATCCATTTACCTCTAACTCAGCCTCAGCAAGTGCAGTGCGGGATGAGGGACTCCAGTGCACCGGCTTTCTTCCCCGATATATGTACCCTTTGAAAACCATCTGCCCAAACACTTCAATCTGGAAGGCCAAAAGGATTCATATGATAACGATAACAAGAGCAATATAACAATAATATGCTATAGCCTCATTTTACCTGAGCAGCTTCATATTCTGGATCAAGGGTGAGATACGGATGATCCCAATCAGCCCATACTCCAAATCTCTGGAGACAAACAGTAAAAATGTTTAATGTTCTATTAATACTTAATAGTTTGAATATGTAACCGAAAACATGGATACTACATGTAAATAAGTAAAAGTACATGACCTTATGTAGGATCATTAGTTATGTAAATTTGCTGTTTAAAACTGACCTTGAATGACGCCATTTGAGCCTTCACAGTTGCTTTGGCAAATTTAGCTGCTTTGGCTCTCAATTTTATTGGTGTTAGCCCCTTTCGGGCATCTTGGTCCAAAGACTGCAATACTAAGATTATTCACAGAAAATTACCCATGATTGAATCTAAAAGTTACAAGAAGAAAATAAAACATAGCAACAAACTATCACTTGCCTTTCAACTCGATAGGTAGACCATGGCAATCCCAACCAGGAACATATTGAACTTTACAGTTTTGGAGAAGCTGTCATATTCAATTGTATAAGTAATTCCATACAAAAGTAATTAAATGAAGTGCATCATTCTATCACACACATTTCAAATATCGCAGTGCAAAGTGAAGGTTGCAACCATACCTTATACCGGTTAATGATATCTTTTATAATCTTGTTTAATGCATGTCCGATGTGTAAATCACCATTAGCATAAGGAGGTCCATCATGAAGAATAAAACTTCCCTATTAAAAGCAGAAGAAATACCAAATACGAGTAAAGATACAGAGCAATGTAGTAGACATACTGGACTCGAATAAGGTTCTAAACTAACCCCGTTATTCTTTTCAGCAACTTTCATAAACACCTGATTTTCATCCCATAATTTCTGGAGTTCAGGTTCCCTTACAGCAGAATTTGCTCTCATACCAAAAGTTGTCTTAGGAAGATCAACAGTGTGCTTATACTTTCCATCTCCTTGCTTTGTTCCTAAACAATGGAATACATTAATCAGTTCCCTATCGAATGATTGGAATGCATCTCATGATGAACTAATCATAAGACAGTTTGATCTCTTTCTTATGGCAACTAACTCACACACGCATGTCCGTAATATCGTAGGTGATGATAGGATCGCTCCTGATAACCGCTAGGCTATAGGTCTGTTGGTGACAATTTTGATCTTTACCTCGGGTTATCCTTTTGTGCTATCATATTAGTAAAATGTTGTAATCAAGTATGTACCTTTGGAATCTTTCTTGGCAGCCATCACAGGTCCACGAGACCTTCGCTTTGACTGAGTACAAAACGCACTTCTAGGATTTATATAGAAATATGTAAGATGGAAGAGCGACGAGAGCTCAATGGAAGAGCATCGTCGAAAATCAATGATGCTAAAAGAAGACGGTTTTGTAAATGATGAGCAACTTCTCAGTGACAGAACCTGAACAGTTTTTGTAGGATAGAATTAGTGAATACTGTGAACACAAGTACACAACAAGCAAACAACAATTAACCATAATAATAAATTCGAGATTGCGATTTCAAACATTCATACGAAGATATTAAGATGATAAATATATTAGTGTAAAGATTCTTCACAGGAGCAGATAACAAGATTATCAAAGAGAGTCCAAAACACCATTACGTTTATGGAGTAGGAAGGCAGAAGGTTTAAGTTCATAACCAATGCTGAGAACAGGAAAAATCTGCAAACGCATGTTACATGGTAGTTTCTAGACTTCAGGAACAAGAAATCCTAAGCCGACTATAACTAGGAAACTATCAGATACATTCCTAATTATAAAATATTCCTATCAACTAGATAAGCTTAAATTAAAAGATATTAAGATAATACTTAATAAACCCTAAACTAATTATGATCCTAATGTTAAATGTGTCAAAATGCTCATTTATTCTGAATTCTGTCATTCTTTGTCCTCCATCACTATCAAAAAGCACACACTCGAAATATCAAAGAAAAGAAATGACCATTTTACACCCTTCTTCAAGTACAAACATAACCAAAAAACAACATCCAATCCTGCCGGGAGCGGTGTATGGGGGAGGTAAGATGTAGACAGTCATACCTCTACCCGAGGGTAGAGAGGCTGGCTACAAGTATAATCAAACAATTGCCATAAATCCAACTCTCATAAGCCAATAAACACATATCAACATTAAACTCTATCAACATTCATGAATTATCAACTTATTGATCACTAAAATATCTCAAATCATAAACACCCTAAAACAAAGTTCCCATTATCATAACATCTAATGCTACTAATTTATCCGAATTCGCTTCATAAAATCAATTTAATTAACAAGTAGTCAAATGGGTCTCACTAATATAACAAATTTACATCACTGTCCAATCAGACGCTTGCGAGCTGACTAATCCTAGGGCGACTACCCTTTTGGATAGCCCGGAGTTGGCACACGTGAACCTCCGTGGCCACAAGGGGATTAATTTTCTCCCCACTGGATTCGAACCCTTGACCTCCTCTTTGAAAGGTTGCTATTCTTACCGCTGGGTCACCCCTTGTGGTTTGTCCAATGAATCAGACACTTTAACAAAGGCTTAAAGCCATATATTTAACAAATTACTTCCAAATATGTATCGAGTTGAAATCCTTACTTTTTTATTACCTTTACGAACAAGTACTACCAACTTTCATTGTCACTGACATATATGCACTTTAACAATTACTAACTTCAACTTTCAAACAGCTGCCATAAAACCCATATAAACCTTAAACTATATCACCTATCAAGAATCACCAACTTCTTGATCACTACTGTCTACTGATATCCTAAGCCGCAAATTGTCTAAAAAATTCCCATTATCATAACATCTAATGCTACTAATTTATCCAGATTCGCTTCCAAAATTACCAACTTCATGATCACTACTAATATCTTAAACCATAAACAGTCAAAAACAATTCCCATCATCATGACATCTACTGCTGCTAATTTATCCGAGGGTATAGAGGCTAAAGACCTTCGGCGTAAACCATAAACGGTCTACAAAATCCCCATTATCATAACATCTACACCTACTAATATATCCCATTCCGCTTCACAAAAACAATCTAACCAACAAAAACTCAATGGGGTCTCACTTACATAACAAATTTACATCACAATCCAATCAAACAGTTCATCAAGGCTTAAAAGCATATAATAACAACTTACTTCCAAATCTGTACGAAGTAAATCCTATCTTTTTTATTAACGGCATGAACAACCAACTTTCAACTTCGTTGCTGGCGTGTAAGCACCTTAACAACACACATAAACCTTAAACTATGTCACCATCCAAGAATTACCACCTTCTTATTCACTACTAATAACCTAAACCGCAAACTCTAAGACAAAAATTTCCAATTATCATAATATTCAATGCTACTAATTTATCCAGATTCGTTACAAAAAATACCAACTTGTTGATCACAACAAATATCTTAAACCAGAAACCATCAAAAAAGATTACTATTACAATAACAACTAATGCTACTAATTTATCCGAGGGTATAGAGACTCGGCTTAAACCAAAAATAGTCTTAAAAATTCCCAATCATCATAACATTTAATCCTACTGATTTATCCGAATTCGCTACAAACAAACTATCTAACCAACAAAAACTCAAATGGGTCACACTTAGATACCACTATGACACCACTATCCACTCAAACATTTCATCAAACACTTAGTTTGCAACTCAACTCACCTAGCAAAAAACCACTAAACCCATTAACAAAAACCCAAAAAAACTCCACAAAGCAACTCAAAACAACAAGAACTCAAATGGGTCACACTTACTTAACTAATTTACACCAATTTTTCAAACAAACATTTCATCAAACAGTTGGTGTGCAACTAAAAAAAAAACCCATTTTAAGAAATACTTACAGTGTGAGAAGATTGCATAGCCATTGAAGATGGGTTTGGTTGTTTTTTATTAATGGGTTTGAAATGGGTTCATTTTATCGAATGGTTTTTTTGTTTGGATAAAGTATATGAAAAGTGTTGGTTTATATGTGTTTGGACTTTGGGTGTTTTTATTTAAGTTTATTTGCGGGCTTATGACTTATTTGATTTCGGTTTATATTTAATAAATCCGGATTTTCTTGTTATATCGACACTTAGAAGTAGCAAAATAATCCGGGGTGATGAAATATAAATCGGTATCAGATAAGCTCATAAGCTCACATATAAACTAAACTAAACAGTCATTTTTATAGATGCAAATAAAATGTATTAAAAAGTTGTTAAATTTAGTGTAAGTATTTTATTCAGGTGATTTATGAAAATAAATAAATAAATAAATAATTTTAGTTATAAGTTGTCAAATTTAGAAATTTGAGAGTTTTGTAAAAAGTTTATCTTTATCTATTTGTAGTTCAAAAAAAAAAAAAAAAAAAAAAGTTACAAGTGTAGTTGTATTTGTTCACGATAGTAAAATACACTTTGGCCTATTAATTCAGCTCGTACATAAATGAAGTTGAAAGGTTATAGTTTTAAGTATGTCAAAATTGCAAGTATTATACCTCATTTAAGTCGTGTACATGTATTTGAATAACTCGTACAGGCAAAACTTCATCTTTTTACTCGTTTAAAATTGCAAGTATTATTCTATCTAGTAACTGAAATTAAATATTTTTTTTTCTTTTTTGAAAAGTTGTGATAAAAATGTTTATAAGTAGACAAATAAGCAATTCAAGTAGAATAGAAGCAAATAACAAGGAATGACTCAACCAACTGGGCTAGCTCAGTTGGCCACCAAGGGTAACTTTGGAGAAGTCTCAAGTTCGAGTCTCACCATGGACCTTCAGGGGCCGAAAAAATAGAAGCAGGAGTGGGTTTTATCTCCTAAGGAGGAAGGTTCGATGCTTGCATACTGCCTAATTGAATGTCACTGTGGGCTCGAATCACTAACTACCGTTAAAAAAAAAAAAAAAAAAAAAAAAAAAAAAAAAAAAAAAAAAAAACTTTCCCCCCCCCCCCC
>LBNU01021407.1:270276-286192 GCA_014162995.1 Artemisia annua | reverse complement strand
TTTTTATATATATATATATATATATATATATATAAAGAAATATCGACTATAATAGTAAGTAATGAAAGTAGAGTGGATAAAAACCAGATAACTAAACAAGTTCATGGGCTGCACACGTAATTTCCAACAATTTACTAACCGACAAACAAGATTTTAATTTCCAACCCTTGAGCCACCCGAATCATGTGTGAAGTAGGGCTGATCACGGTTCAAAAACCAGACCGGACCGAAAACCGATTTTGTCCAAAAGTCCAGACTGAGGACCGGACCGAAATTTTCGGTCTAAGTCCGGGTCGGTCCGGTCCAACAAGGCATAATAGTCGGTTGTGTACAAGACCGAACCGGACCGGAGACCAAAATGAGGAAAAGGGTGGACCGAGGACCGGACCGAAATATGTTTGGTCCGGTTTCTTAGTTCGGTCCGGTCCACGGTCTATAATGCTCACCCCTAGTGTGAAGTAATAACCTGGTTGTTTACATGTAATGTGTATGTCGAATCTTCTATTTGCATCTTTGGAGTAAAAATGTGACACAACTATAATGATTTACTTATCATCTTTTGAATGTTGCTTTTGTTGATCATCCTTTGGTAACTGAGACTTGTGAATTACACTTTTGGTTGTTTAGAAGGCACCAAGAGTTATAATATGCTTTTAGAACATAAGTTAAACAGCTTGTGCTGCTTCCATTAAATAGGCCATTCAGCATCCGGGTTTTGGATCAGCCATTTCGGTCCGGTTTTCAAAACACTGGTTAGAGGTGACCAGATGGTTGGATAATGTGTGAAGATGGTTCGGGTTAAAAATTGTCATATTTTAGTACTATGTGTCAAAATGGGCGTGACCAGGTCAGATTGACCCACAATATCTTATCTGACTCCATGTAACAGTAATCGGACTATGCCACAAACACGCCAAACTACCTAAATATAAACAGAGAAAGCAACAAAAACAGCACCATCATTTCTTGAGCTTGAGTTGATATATTACAACCCCTTGTTACAAGTTGACATATATCAAACCACTGAATCATTTAAGGCATTTTCGCAAAATGATCAATGATCATTCAATCTTTCATTCGCCTAAGAATACAATCTACACACAACAGACCAATATTTAGTTCCCAGAAGCTTCACACGATAACTACATTCTTCAAAATAAGCTTTTCTGCGCTCGACGCTGCAGTTTACAACATCCCTTTGCTTGCTCAATGGCTCAAATGGTGGAACTTGATCACGCTCGTCTTCATTGGCTCGATCATAACACACTAAACTATCCAATCCATCATCCAAAACGATGTTGTGACGTAAATAACTACTAAACT
This sequence comes from Artemisia annua, assembly GCA_014162995.1. Lineage (NCBI taxonomy): Eukaryota > Viridiplantae > Streptophyta > Magnoliopsida > Asterales > Asteraceae > Artemisia > Artemisia annua. Next base: position 284,869 of record LBNU01021407.1, on the reverse strand, counting down.
CGAGCAAACTACTTTTGTCATGTTTATAAGCCACGTGGTTCTCAACGAGCCACACCGGATTCACCATATGCTCATTAGTACCTCCATGGTTACGAATTTGTTCTCGTATTAAATGACATCTTTGGAACACGAATCCCCTTAATGACTCATCGGTGGGACTAGAAGTTGCATGAGTAAGTGCAATGATACATTTACACCACACGGAAGAACCAAGTGAACTTGTGATTAACCTCAAAAGATGTGAATCATCGTCGCCTCGTGTATGTGTGTCTAACCTATCAACATAGAGCACAACATCTGGGGTGTGTTTTTTTGCGAGTCTCTTTATAGACTTGAGAATTTTCAAGTTGTAAGATCGTTCAAAGGGTGAACACTTGAGGCCTGGTGTGTCGATAACTCTAAGTTTGATTCCTTCTATAGTTCCAACTATTTCTTGTATAATAGTTGTGCCCGGATCAAATGCATTTGTCGAGGCTTTGTTTTCACTAAAAATGGAATTTATAGTTGCACTTTTACCAATACCCGTCTTTCCAATAGCTAAAATGGTCATATGAGAGTCAAACTCGTTCAATAATCCAAGAAAACGAACAAGCTTTAGAAACTTTGACTTTACCGGCTGCATTTTGACCAGCGATTCTTCTTGTTCATTTCCACTGATAGTTGCAGACTCAGACTCAATCTCATTGCCTGAATCTGAAACATTCCTTGCAATGATTCTTTCCAAATCAAAGCTTGGTTCATCCGGTTCTGAAAGCTTTACAACATCATTCAAGCACTCGACCATATATCTTTCGTCTTCGATTGTATCGGATGGAACAGAACACCTCGTCGAACCATTCAATCCTTTCAATTGTTCAATATCATTGATATCCTCACCTTCATCACGGCTAAAGGCTCCAGCTTTAGTGGCCACAACAACCTTCATCACTACCATTTCTTCTTCCACTTCACTTAGCCTATTCTTGGATTCGGTTCTATAAACATCAACGAATTCTGGTTCACTCTCATTGACAGTATTGCTCATTTCATTTAACTCTGAAAGCTCATGGACCTCATTCAAACACTCAACTTTACAACCCTCATCTCCAATGGACTCATCTGAAATGCAAACCCTCATTGAATCGTCCAATTCATCAATACGACTCGTATCACCATTACCAAAAGTTCGAACTTTAGGGGCCATATCAGCCTCCACTGCTACCATTTTTCTTTCCTTTTGGTCTACCATTTTCTTGGATTGATTTCCACAACAATCAAACACGACTTCTTGTTCACTTCCACTATCAGTCTCGATATCAATATCATTGCCTGAATATGAAACAATTTCTACACCACTTTTTCCCAAATCGAAGCTCATTTCATCCGATTCTGAACCCTTCACAGCCCCATTCATGCACTCGACTTCAAATCCCTCGTCTCCACTCAACTTGTTCAACTCACTGATACAACTGCTATCATCACCAGAAAACAACACACCCTCAACCTGCAACTCATTGTCACCCTCATCAGCACTAAAGATTCTAACTTTAGGTGCCATAACAACACTCTCCACAACCCCATCAACCGAATCAACATCACTATCACAATCACCGCTCAAACGCGCAACAGGCACACCCAAATTACCACTACTACTACTTTCCTCACATGGATCATTCACAAAAGGCCTGAAAACGCCACCTTTATCTCCATATGGGTACCTCACAATAGGCCTAAAAACGCCAACCTTATCATCACCATCACAACCTTTCGCATTATTTGATTTATTTCCATCTGGGCACTTAGCAAACGGCCTAAAAACACCACCTTTATCAAAACCATCAGAATCTTTCACATCATTTCCGTTTGGGCACTTTAAAATAGGCCTAAATACGCCAACTTTATCAAAACCACTCCAATCTTTAACATTATTTCCATCCGGATACTTAACAGAAGGCCTAAAAATCTCATTTTTATCAGAACCACTACAATCGTTGACATTATTTCCATCTGGGCACTTCACGATAGGCCTAAAAATCTCATTTTTAACAAAACCACCACAATCTTTAACATTATTTCCATCTGGGCACTTCACAAAAGGCCTAAAAATCTCATTTTTAACAAAACCAACACATTCTTTAACCTCATTTCCATCTGGGTACTTCACAAAAGGCCTAATAAGCTCACATTTTTCAACTTTAGACTGTTCTAACACAATTTCATCATGTGGGTATGTTGCAAAATCATCATTTTCATCATTAAAGCTACTAATATCAACACTACTACTAGTACTACTACTAAAGCTACTATTTCTTGAATAATTATAATTGTTATTAGTAGATAAATTATATTCAGAATCTGAATCAACTGTAAGTGGAGCTCTAATTGGTATAGAAGAAGAACCTGGTTGGTTTTGGGTTGAATCTTGGTTCATTGTTAGCTGAAATGAAGTTGAATTGAAGAAGATAGAAATATTTGAATTTTTTTGGTGAGTAGTGTTTGTTTTTTTAGGGTTTTGAATTTGGGATTTTTAGTTAAAAAGAAAAGAAAAAAAATGGATTTTGTGTGGGTTTGGTGGGAAGTACGAAGAGTTATGTTTTGTCTAGTTAAGATTACGAGAAACAGGTTACTTTTGGTTGGTTGAGGAATCTAATCACTTATTGTTCATTTCATTTTTTGTTATTTCAAATTAATTGTTATTTTCTAAAACAAATAAAAAAAATTTAGATTGAATTTAGTATATTAACTTTACTTAAGTTTATTATTACAAACATTAAAAAAAATATATAAAAATTTTGATTAAGGATGAAACTGCCATTATACAAAAACTAAAAAAAAATGATAATATTTTTCTTAAATTGTATGTTTTTGTCAGTGGATAATTATTTGAGACGGGGGGAGTATATCTTCAACCAAATTCCGAAACCTACTCCAAGTCTTATTTATAAAATTAAGCAACTCTAAAACTTCTCAACCATCAACTTTCAAAAAATTTCCCTCAACATCAACTTTTAAAAATTGAAAATTTCTGGTAATACATTTCCTCCTTCTATATACACATACTAACCACACACACTCTTCTCTAAAACTAATAAAACTGTTAAAGCTTCGTGCATGTACGATGCTAGTACTTTGGTTCTCGAAAATGAATGAGAATGGGTGCAATGTCTATTTATTACATAAGATCACTTCTAATGGGAATTAAAGGAAATATTTTTGGAAAATCATATATTAGGTTTTTTTTCCCCACTAAAGTAAAAGCTTTTTCTGAGCAATGATTTGAAGATCCTTAATTCACTATAGATATTCTCACTCACAAGTCACAACAAACTTATAACAAAATAAAAATGATACTCCAAAAGCTTGTTGTAACTATATATTTTTTTTATTGCACTTGTGTCATACAGTCATAGTATGTGTCATAAAAAATCTATAAAAACTTAATGCATTATTGATGCTCAAAGGGCATTTACAACTTAACTATATCATGCTAAACATAAAAATATACACATTACACACTATTTTTCGTTCACGTAAAACAAAACCCTCGTCGGCGAGGGGGCACATCTCTAACAAGAAAAAACACAGCACTAGGTATGTGTTAGGAGATGGCGTGTAACCGGTTTTCACGTGTGACTAATGAACAAAATTGATGCCTCACATGTGGTGAGAGGCATGCATTACACACAGTCTAGTTAATGAGACACTATATAACCTTGTGACGGATTCAAATGAAGCTAGCCTACCCCATTCAGAAGTCCAAGTCTAGTTAATGAGACACCATATAACCTTGTGACGGATTCAAATGAAGCTAGCCTACCCCATTCAGAAGTCCATGAAGCTGGTATATAATATATAACGATAATGTATCATGCAAACAATGGTATCAGACAAATTTTATGATGTTAGATTTTTTGGTGGTTTTAATGTTGGAGTCGTTGTTGGGTAGTCAACAATTACAAACAATGGTGGTGTAGAACATATGAAATGTGATGTTGGTGGTGTGTTGTGTGTAAAAGAACGAATAAATAATAGTGAGCCAAAACTACAGTTTGATTTTGTGCGGCAATAGGCTCAAGCACCTATAAGTAAAAAAATCAAAAATTATACGTAAGCTAGAAAAGAAGGAAACCACGGTTCATAAAAAAAAAGAGAAATTTTATTCGGTTTGAGACAGTGTGGCGGTAGGTTCGGAATCTGTTTATACTCGTTGAGATGCGATTCTTTACAAAGTGTGCAAATTTAAAAAGGCTAGAAAGCCACTCACAATGTGTCCCCTACCTACTCCCTCCTTTATCTCTTATTAAATTCGGTTAGGGGGCATTTTGATCATTTTAACCCGTTTTTTATATTCCACCCCAGATTTCAACCGTAAATAACTTTGAAACGACAAACTTTTACGAAAAACGGATTTCACCATAATTTTTAAAATTTAATCCTCTTTCATTTGGTATAAATCTTGTTAAATATTTCAAACTTTTTTTTTACATGTCAAATGGTACTTGATTTTCTTTATTTTTTTTTGGCTTTTTCGACCCTATTTTTAACCCTTATAAACGTCGAATCGTTAAAAACATAAAACATGAAAGTTATAGAATTTTGTTCAATTTTTACCCATAAATTTGAATCACTCAAATCCGATGTCATATGGGTAAGATATCACACGTTAAATATGGTGTTTTATTCATATTTGTTGCATACAAGGTGTTTGATAAAATGTCTAGCTTAGATTTTTAGTGTTAAAATTTAGCTAAATGCACCAATTTTTGTCCCACAACGCATCATTAATCATTTTATTAATGTAAGATTCAAAAAGTGATGCTTTTTAATAGTTGATGTTTTTAACTATTAAAACTAATGAACCAAGCTGATAAACCGATTAACCAAACCAAACTGTTTAAAAAAAAAAAAAGCATAAAACCAAAACTAATGAACCTAACCAAAACTGAAACTATGATTGATGAACCAACCAAAACTGTTGAAAAAAGCATAAAACAAAAACTGAGGAACCAAATCAAACATAGTTTCATCAATTTAGTTTGGTTCATCAATCATAGTTTCAGCTTAACATGTTGGTGTTTGTTTTGTTTTGTTCATCAGTTTATTTTGGTTCATCAATCATAGTTTCAGTTTTGGTTTGGTTCATCAGTTTTGGTTTGATTCTTTTTTTTCAACAGTTTTGGTTTGATTCATCAATCATAGTTTCAAATTTGATTTGGTTTATCAGTTTTGGTTTTATGTTTTTTTTTTCAAAAGTTTTTGTTTGGTTCATCAATCATAGTTTCAGTTCTGGCTAAGTTCTGAACAGTTTTGGTGTTATGCTTTTTTCAAATAGTTGTGGTTTGGTTCATCAGTTCATCGGTTTGGTTCATCAGTTTTAATGGTTAAAAAACTTTAACTATTAAAAAACATCACTTTTTGAGTCTTGCATTAATAAAATGATTAATGATGCGCTGTGGGACAAAAATTAGTTCATTTAGCTCAATTTTAACACTAAAAATCTAAGCTAGACATTTCATCAAACACCTTGTGTGCAACAAATATGACTAAAACGTCACCTTAACGTGCGATATCTCACTCATATCATATCGGATTTGAGTGTATTCAAATTTCTGGGTAAAGAGTGAATCAAAATCTAAAACTTTTGTGTTTTAAGTATTTTATGATTCGACAATTTTTAAGGTAAAATATAGGGTCGAAAATAGCAAAAACATCAAGAAAATCATGACCCAATGAATATGTCAAAAAAGAAAAAAAAAAGTTTCGAAATAATTAAAAAGACTTATACCAAATTAAAGATATTCAAATTTTAAAATTTTTCTAAAACTTTGTTGTTTAAGATATATGTGCGTTTGAAATTTGATGTGGAAAAGAAAAAACGAGTAAAAACACCATATTACCCCTGAGCGGATTTTATGTATAATTTAGAGTGAAGGGCACGTGTCACAATATGAATAACTTTCTACACTTTGTATTTTTACCCACTTTACAATAGATCCAAATCTTTTGCTGCTTGAATCTTGTATAACAATATTAGCCCATCCCATCCCATCCCATCCCATCCCAATCATAGATATGAGATGAAAAGTGAAAACCTGCAACAGAAAAACCGGTAGGTGCCAAGTCATAAAAGTGTGCTGCTTTACCCACCATTTTATCCAAACAAACAAACACACTTATTGAATGGGCTTTACAACAACTGCTCTATGTTTATCCCCACCATCTTTCACCGGAATTTTAACTAACCTTAACCCCTCTTGTAACAAATCATCTTCAGTTTCATTTACGAAACATAATCTCAATTTTACTTTCAAAAAATTATCATCATCTTCAAAGATGACGTCATCATACAGTGTTCATGTTCACGCTTCTTCTTCTTCTTCTTCTTCATCTACTGGTATGGAATTGTTTTAGATTATTTCATTTGATGAGAATTATGTGTTTTAGGGGGGTGTTCGGGATTGTGTTTTTTTTTTTTTTTTTTTTTTTTTTTTTTTTGTCTTTTCTTTTTCTTTTGTAAACATGGGTTTCAACTACCCTTTCTTTTTGGATATTCCCGAAACCCGTGCCACAAGGTAATTTTCTTTCCCATTGGATAAAAAAAAAATGGATATATTACGGTTTAGGAGTGTTGGATAGACTAATAGGTTTCCGGAATGGCCAGTTTTGAAACCATTATCTGCATTATAGTTAAAAAATAAAAGAAAAACCATTTCTCAAACTGTGCGACTAATTGACTGTGCGGACTCCATTAATATTTTGACACGTGTCACATTTTCTATTTGAAAAGTAGTAGTGTTTGATGAGATTTTTTTTGGGGTGAGTTAGCCACACCCTCCCTAAGCCACACCCTCCCTATGATTGATGCTTCTGTCGGTTGTACGGTATGCTTCACGAGTTGTATTGTTTGACCAAAATAGGTGGACCCCCCATGGTAGGGAGGGTGTGGTTATTGCATCCCTTTTTTTTTTGCGCAGCTGACGGCTATTGTACTTTCGTGCGACCAACTTTTGTCTTTTTTCAAATAAAGACAAAAAGAAAATTAAATTTTTTCCCTTTTTTTGATTTTTTGGAAAAAAGACAAAATTGGGTCGCACGAAAGTATAATAGCCGATAAGCACAAAAAAACATCTCACCAAAACCACTGTGGTTGTACTTTATTAATAAAAAATAGGACAAGTGTCAAAATGTTAGTGGAGTCGCACAGTGTCATCACCTAGTCGCACTCCTATATAGTACTAGTAGTCATGTTCACGTGTCTTCATTATCTACTTGGTACGGAATTTTTGGTAATATGTTATGTAATTTTGAGAGTTGTTTTAGGTTGTTTTTGTGTAAATGTGATTAGTTTTGATGTGTTTAGGGGGTGTTTGGGATTGTGTATTTGTGTATATGGTAACGTAGATAATTTGGATAGAAACAAAATTGCCGAACAGTCTAATATCCGGGATACACGTAACAAATGGGTGAAGAGACGACGAGCCCCATGTGTAGCATTTATGACGACAATCACACTTAATTGAGTTTTAGTGTGAGCGGGTGAATTATCATTGTAATATATTTATTGAGTAGGGATCCGGTGAGAAGTAAATTAAAATAAGAAGACCACGCCTTTGAGATGCAACGACTTGCATTAGATGCATTTCTATTCATATAGATGCAACATCTTGAGTTTCGAAAGTTAATTTGATGTATAGATGGTGCAAATTAATTTTCATGATTTCGGCACGTGCAGAAGAACAAAAAACAAGAGAAATCATGAAATGCATCTAATATACGTATATGCATCTGATTATAAGCTAGAAAACACACTATGGTGCGTTATAATGCATCTAAGATTATAGGGATGCATCTAATTTAGGTCGGTGCATCTCGGATTTGCGGTTATAGTTCTTCTTATTCCTTCTTATTTTAAGTAATCTTCTTATTTGATCCTAACTCTATATTTAAGTATATTTATTTGCAAATTTTAATTGATTTTGATAGTGAGAATCCTGTGCGTAGGAGGTGTTTGGGATTGCACTTTGATACACCTGATCATATGGAGTGAAATAAGCAGTTTGAAAGTTTCTTGTTCAAACTGCTTATCTAATTATGATTCTTTTACCTCTTAGTTCCTTAGAGAAGCATAATTGTCAAACACTCAAACAACCCCATCAAACTGAAGAATACTAGCTGCTATGATCTTGTATTTGAGGCATTTTATATCGTCATAAATATATGCAGTTTTTTATGCGCTTACATATCTTTCATTCTCGATTTTACTTTTACTTTTAATGCTGTCGAATTCACATTTGAACTTCCCTTCACAAACTTGATGATGTTGAAGGTGCTGCAAGTGAAGCACTGGACAGCTCATCTTCTGCTCATGTTGGAGCAAGTGATTTGCTGATTGTTGGACCAGGTGTTCTTGGCCGACTAGTTGCAGAAAAATGGCGTGAGGTGAGATCAACAAATGTTAAAGTTTTATATTTTTATTAGTTCACTTTTAATTGGCTATTAATGTTGACTTGTTTTAGAAACTGAAATATTTTTTGATTTTTTTTTAAAACTTTATGTAAATTAGAGTTCTAAAGTTAGCATATGTTACACTTGTTTTAAACTATCTGCAATAGCTGGTTACTCAAGGATACTGCTATTCTACTGGCAGGAACACCCAGGATGCCAAATTACTGGGGAGACGGTTACTACAGACCACCATGACGAGCTTGTTAAAATGGGGATCAATCCAACTTTGAAGGGGGTTAAACGGGACCAGAAGTTCCCTTACATAATTTTCTGTGCACCACCTTCTAGAAGTTCAGACTATGCAGGTGATGTCGGGTAATGCACAAGTTTAAAACTTTTGGCGTTGAGTTACTTTTGTAGTCTAAAAGTTCATTTATTTTGTTGTTATTGAAGTACATTTTGTCTATGTTGTAGCATAAGTGAGTAATTGAGATGATTTATTGATACAAGTACTGATATTACGTCTAAAATTTGTATTTTTAAACGCTGATAATTGTCGTTGATTCTAAACAAGCAGGGAAATTGCATCACTTTGGAACGGCGAAGGTTCTTTCCTGTTTACTTCAAGCTCAGCACCATATGATCGCTATGACAATGGACAATGCTATGAGGTGTTGCATTTAACTTAAATCATTCTACTGCTTGTAGAATTTTAATTATTTGTTAACAGTTTAAACAAGAGTTACTTCTCATATATTTTAAATTTTGTACTTTTATATAATTATCTTAACAGGACAGTCCAGTGGTACCAATTGGGAAGAGTCCCAGGACGGATATCCTTTTAAAAGCAGAGAAGAACGTTTTGGATGCTGGTGGTTGTGTAGTTAGGTTGGCGGGACTTTACATATCCTTTTGCACCACCTGAACTTTGGCATTTTCCTGTATTTTCAAAATTCATATGCGAATCTCTTCATTATTCGATCTTTAACTCTTTTAGCACACGGTAGATAGAGGAATGCACCTGTATTACTTGCGACAAGGAACAATCGAAGCTAACCCTGATCATCTCGTCAATCTCATCCATTATGAGGTGCTTTAACCTATCTTAATAAACTGACTAGAGTTGACTTTTAGTACGTGTGAAACAATGTTGAGGTGGGCTGAGCGGCAAACACTTTTTTGCCATTGCTACAATGAATTGTACAAATGTATAAGGTGTTAGTAACTATCAATATATTAACCAAATTATTAGAATATATATTTAGTGTTATCAAACGGTTTACGGGGTTTTATACATTTTGAATACAATTTGGATGACTTTCGCACTGTTTGACCCATTTTTATATCAGCTAAGTTTTCCCAATAGAGAAAAAAAAAAAAAAAAAAAAAAAAAAAAAAAAAAAAAAAAATCAAAATTGTCCCAGTTATCCGGGCTGAAATTTTCACCCCTGTAATCGACCTATTTGTACTTATGTGATTCATTATATATTCAAACCATCTAATACTTTGCATCTGTTGTACAGGATGCCGCCTCCCTCTCAGTTGCAATTCTGAAAAAGAAACTTCGCAGTCGGCTATTTTTGGGCTGTGACAATCATCCTGTATCCAGGTCTGTTCTAATCAAGTCTGAATTTCCATACATGTAGGTGTGGGGGGCTGGGTTGACACTCAAGCACTATTAACCTTTTTGTTAATTTTTCAAAGTTTCGTTTTAACTAAGGATGTGCTAATTACAATTACTAAAACAAATATTATTACAATAATAATAATATATATCTTGAAAGTGTTAAGTGTTAACTGAGTTGACCCGGTTGAGATAAAACACAGTTGAACTCGACCCATCCATAAGTAATTGGGTTGAAATTGCCATGTCTGATGGAATTGTCTCTAATTTAACAACATTTATTTTGTCAGACAAGAAGTGATGGACTTGGTTGCTAAGAGTGGGAAATTTGATCCGACATTTGTGGGCTTCACAGGTAACTCAGCATAACAAAAGATTTTGGCAAAACCGATATATTGAGCACACAACTCATGATTTCGCACTTGCTCAATCCTGATATCTGTTCTTATTCTTTTTCTTAACTAAGATGTGAATTGAACAAGAATACTTTAATTGATATTGTTGTGTGATCCTAGAATGTGCTTGCTAAATTGTTCCGGATTGGAAACCTAAATTTATGATTACATGATGCTTGTGCAGGCAAAGATGGTGTTTTGGGTAAGAGACTGGACAACTCAAAAACACGAGAGGAGATAGGATGGGAGCCGAAATACAAAAGCTTTGCTCATTGTCTTGGGGTAGCCGAATAACTTCTAGCTATCTTGTTCTATTCTTCATTTTTGGGCGATTCATTTAAATGGTTGAACCAACTTGAAAAAGGGGGAAATTTTACAAAGAAGTCCTTATTCTTCTAATGATTTTTTTGCCTGCGGACGACGGTTGTACAGATGAAGGAATTTGGATTACTGGTATAACATGGTATTGGATATCAACAAACTTGTTCTAAACTCAGAGTTTGATCAATTTAGTACATGTTATCTTAATAAATCCTTTTACTCATATTGCACAGTTTTTGTCCCTTTTTTATTCTAAGACTCAAATACGTTACAAGTATATGTTTTCCAGTTTATATTGATCAAGAGTGAACCTACTATTGTGGATTCAAATATATAAGTTACGTCCTGTTCTTGGAGGAAAATATTCCCTTTCGGATTTTGATGAGTGAGCGAGTCTTGTTATGAATAGGTTTTTGGCCAATTTGTATCGATGTGGCCTACTAACAAAAAAGATGTGAGTTCAAGTCTCACTCAAAACAAGTGTGTGGGAATTTGCCTTTGAAAATATCGACACTCATTCATGCGGTCTATACTTGTGAAAAGAGTTCATCTTTTTGGAAAGACAATTGCCGAGTACGAGTATCATTTACCCTATAACAACGCACTGACATAAATGTATCTTTTCTTATTATCAATAATCAAACATTTTGGTATTCATTTCATGTTCACATGTTTTCACCTTAACCTCCGAATGTGATCACGGCAACCGCTTGAAAAATAAAAAGGTTTTACATGGTTCAAGTCTGTGTGATATTAGGTTCGAAGGTTTTACATGGTTCAAGTCTGTGTGATATTAGGTTCGAATCCCGTTAATTAGCTGACAAAAAAAGTCGAAGTTTTATTTTATAAAAACTTAAATAAGTTGAAATTTTGCACTTGATTAATCTTGCCGCAACTTACATGCATCAAAAGCGTGTTTAAAAAAAATTGCGTTTGTTGTTTTATTAAAAAACAATTTGTACATATCTCCTCTGTCCTAAAATAATTTTTTAAGACAAAAAATATAAATTATTATTGTTATTATTTTTTTTTGAAAAGCAAAATGCAATTAAACCGATGCGGATAGCTTGGCTACAACTATCAATCAAAATACAAAAGAAAATAATAATAATAATAATTTTTTTTTTTTTTTTGAAATGCGAAATTCAATTAAACCAATGAGGATAGCTTGACTATAATTATCCATCAAAATACACAAGAAAATAAATAAGGGACTCACAGAAAAAAGTCAAGGATCCACAATTTGTAGCACAAATTATATGAAGTTGGCTAAAATACAACTGTAGCTAATATAAAATGACAATTTTACCCTTAATTAATTAATTAATTACTTTCTTGTTGCAAGCTTGTAATAACAATTTTAATTAAGGTTACCATGGTAATCTCAATCAAGTTTTCCAACTTAGTAAACAGCTTATTTCAAAATCAACCAAATTATTGTTATTATTATTACTATTTATTATTATTATTATTATTAAGTGATACTTGAAAATAAATAATTTATTTTATTTCACTTGATTTTCTTTAGATTCTTACCTACACTGCAATTAACTTGGGATACATTTCTACTTTTATTCACCTCAAATGTATCCTTTTTTCACACACCAAAAACAAAAAAAGAAATAATTCAAAAAACACCTCAAATGGCGGGCATCTCCGGCGCCGCCATAACCACCACCGCCGCCGCCGTCACTCCGCCGCCACTCACCGGAAAACCCACAATCACATCCTCCTCCCTCCCATCATCCTACCCATCACGATACAAACGCCCAAATCACCTCCGTCACAAGCTCCTCAAAACCCTTGAACCCTATCCTGACCCGACCCGACCCGAAGACTTGACCCGAAAGAACCCAACTTTCCCCCAAAAAGACCCATTTCAAGAACACCCAGATGAAGAAAAAAGCTTTTCAGAGACGGGAGTTAGTGGGTTTGGAAATGGTGGGTTTTTCAAGAATCTTGAAAATAAGTCTTTTTTGAAAATTGGGTTTTATTTGATTGGGGCGTTTGTGTTTCAGACTGTTTGTGCTGTTTTGATATTCGGGTCGAAAGAGATTTTCGACGAAAGTGAGGAAAAAGGGAGGGGGAGGGGTTTAGATTTAGGCGTAAAGCGAAATGAGGAAAGCGAAATGGGGGAATTTAATGTAGTGGAAAATGAGGGTGAAATGTTGGAAATGGTGGAAATGGATGATAGGATAGTGGAAATACGAGAAATGGCGAGGGAAGCTAGGAAGCAAGAAAAGATTGAGGCGAAGAGACGAGGGTTAGTTAATGATGATGATGACGCGGATGATGTGGATTTTGACTCGGTTGAGAAGAGTGTTAAGGAGAAAGAAGTGGATGGGAGGTTAATGAAGTTACGGAAAAGTATGGAAGGGGATTATGAGAAGTTACCGAATGTTAATGTTTTGAGAAACGAAGGTGAGGGGAGTGACGATGGTGAGGAGTTTGGTTCGTTGATGTTTAAGAAAAAGTATAAGTATAAAAGTCCATCGGTTGATTCAGGGGATAAGCCGATGGGATTTGGTAATGGGACTGTGCGAACGAATAAGATGAATGATGAGGGGGTGTTGAGTGTCGGGAGTGATAAAGAGCCGAGAAATAAGCTTGTGGACACTGAATCCATAGCTGGTATGTTTAAAAAATAGCTCTTTTAATGTTCTTTGTGGCGTCCTATGATTGTTGTTTTTATAGTATAGTCTTGGTAATAGTTTTTGTAGCTAGTTTGAATTGCGAGATCTGTCACAAGAACCAATATGTAAGTTTATTGTTTTATTGTTCCATCACATTATTTGGAAAATAAGGGTTATAGCTTAATATTAGGATAATGTATGAGGAGGCCACCGAACTATCTAACTTTAAATAAGGCTACCTTACCATAGTTGGTAGGATTGCCTACAACAAAAAATCGCAGTTAAGAATGTGGGATCGCGTATAGGATCGTAAGATTGTCCAGCGATTGAATCTTACTAAAAGTCTAAGTCGATTTATTAGTTAAAAAGTAAAGAAAGAATATAGGCCCTCGGTTATTTTTAAGACTTAGCAACAATTTTTTTTACAAAAGCCATTTGGACGATGAAAGTAAAGTTAACGCACCATATATGACTCAGGTTGTTTATCCCTCTAAATCGTTAGTTTAACGAATGAACCTGAATCAATTAGATGTATTGCAGATTTGCAGTATTACTATTATTATGGTGTTGTAAATTTCAACTTTGACATTTTCGTAAGGTTATCATATGAATTCATATCTGATATTGAGTAAAAATATAGAACAGTATGATCTATTAACCCATGTTATTAACATATGACAAATTGTAGGATCTTACAATTTCGATCCGATTTTCCCGGTCTAGATCTTGCAAAGACAATAACGATCCTAGGTAGGATCTCGATCTTGACAACTCTGCACCTAACTATTGGAATTACTATATTTTTCACCCACCCAAGTATCGTTTTGCACCAAATCTGATAAGTATTAAACAGAACGACAAAAACAAACTTTTTTTTTTTTTTTTTTTTTTTTTTTTTTTTTTTTTTTTTTTTTTTTTTTTTTTTTTTTTTTTTTTTTTTTTTAAGAATAGAAATATAATAATCAAGTGTATTTTTGGCTCTTCCAAAATTTTAAGGTTACCTTTGTCATCACTCTCAAACCTGCTTTTACAAGAACTAGCAGGGTACCCGCGCGTTGCGGCGGCGGGTACCCTGAAATAAAATTTTCCGGTGAATCATGTATTTTAGTTTATTATGTTCTTTTTGACAATAAATTTACTGATATTATTTTTTTTTTTTTTTTTTTTTTTTTTTTTTTTTTTTTTTTTTTTTTTTT